>OMNN01030748.1:0-26952 GCA_900302755.1 Chromis chromis
TCAAAAAGTTTTTAAAAAAGTCAGTGTAGTATGCCGTTCAAAAAGTTTTTTAAAAAGTCATAGTGTTGTATGTTGTCAAAAAATTTCATAGTATAGTATGTCGTTCAAAAAGTTTAAAAAAAAGTCATAGTATAGTATGTCATCCAAAAAGTGAAAAAAAAAAACGTCATAGTATAGTATGTGATCAAAAATTTGTCAAAAAAACTTCATAGTATAGCATATCGTCCAAAAAGTGAAAAAAAGTCATCGTATAGTATGTCGTCTAAAAAGTAAAAAAAAAAAAAAAGACGTCATAGTATAGTATGTTGTCAAAAATGTGTCAGCAAACGACATAGGATGCCATCTGAAAAGTGTCAAAAAACTTTATAGGATAGTATGTCGTCCGAAATGTCTCAAAATAAGTAACTGTATAGTATGTTGTCCAAAAAGTGAAAGGACTCAGAAGATGCCGACTTGAAATAATTTCCCCCCCAACGCTTTGGCGCCCCCTCTAGCGAGGCGCCCCTATGCACCGCATATAGTGCATACCAAATTTTTGCACCACTGTCTCAAATACTCTGATGGTATTACATTGAAACTCGGTGTCACCTCCACCCTACATTTACAAAATGACTTTGAATACAAAAGCTGCAGATAAAATGTTTGGCATATTTCTCACAGATCGGCCCTGAAGGAAGACTGATGACGCGTTTGTTAATGGCTACTTTTCTACTCTTTGTTTAACTCCAGGGAGGAGCAAGAAAACCGGATGCTGCCGTCAGTGAAAGATAACAGCGGCAGCCACGGATCACCCATCAGTGGCAAGCTGGAGGGAATTTTCTTCAGCTGCAACACAGAGTTCAACACAGGCAAACCTCCGCAGGACTCCCCATACGGTCGCCATCGCTTCGAGGTCCGTGCTGACACACTCTTCAACCCCGACACCAACCTGTACTTTGGAGACTTCTACTGCATGTACACGGCCTACCACTATGTTATCCTGGTCCTGGCACCAAAGGGCTCCAGCGGTGACGAGTTCTGTAAGCAGAGGCTGCCCGCGCTCGACATCACCAACAACCGTTTCCTCACCTGCAAGCAGGACGAAGCAGGGGAAGGCGGTCTGGTGTTTCACCATGCCCAGGACGTCATCCTGGAGGTGATCTACACGGAGCCTGTAGACCTGGCGTTGGGCACGGAGGCTGAGATCAGTGGGCACCAACTGATGAGTCTGTCCACGGTGAACGCCAAGAAGGACCCCAGCTGCAAGACCTGCAACATCAGTGTGGGACGCTAAAGAAACAGCAGGATGCAAGCGAGGGAGAGAAGGACTAGAGGCGACTGACCTCTGCACACACAAAGGAAGTCCACATGTACTGATGAAGCAGACCAACACATGCATGAAGCAGCAGATTTAGTAGGCTCCCAGACATGCACACCGACATATCTCTGACACTGCTCTGTACTCTCAAGAGACCATCATTCCCAAAGAAGAGTGGAGAAAAAAAGAGGGAGGTACACACTCTGACACCTGCACCACCGTCTCCTCATCTGAAAAAGGTCACCCTACTGTTCAAAACATACCTAAAGATACTTAAGGAGCCACCAACTGAGAAAAGTAAACCTGGGACACAAACAACAACACAGAGCCATCCATCCATCCATCCATCCGGCAAGTCACACTGGCAAACTGACCAAACCCTTTAACTGTACTAACGAACACGGGCTGCTTCGATTTCCTGTTTATTTTAATCAGTTGTCACATAATTTATTAATGACCTTTGCCTTGTTATTATTGATATGCTGTTAACTGAGTGTCCACAGTCTGGTGGACGAGAATTTTGTTGTTCCTGATTACATTGACTATTTGTCTTTTTTAGAAATGTTTTGTTCTCATTCCACAGTTGACAAATTCAGACTTCTTTTTACCTCCTACTAGTGGCATGGACTGGTACTACAATTTTCTAGGGCTGCAGCACTGATAGTCATCTTTGTTTATACCAAAGGTATTAAAAACCAGACATTAAACCGCTGTGGAATTCTAACAGTACTAATGCAACAGCCTCTAAAATGTCTTTGATGACCAAGTGTGAACTACTTGTTAACTTGTTATCCTTTAAAAAAAAAAAAAAAGCATGATGCAGTTCTGTGCAGCATGAGTATGAAAGCTGTCAGTACCTCTACCATAGCAACCTTTTCTGCAGCAGTCACTCTTATTTTATCTGTAGTCCGTGGAAAGAAAGTAGAACCATAAACTGTGTTTAGCAGAATAAATGTGAAAAAATATTTATTTTTATTGATACATTCATATATATATAGATATATATAGATAGAAAACTATATAAACCAGAAGTGCACAATGTCAAAAGCTCTGATCATTGTCAACAACGGCATTTAGGGGGGATTAACTTCATACAGGCAAAAAGGGGGAATAAACACAAATTTGACAGCAGATATAATTTGCACTACGATGCCTATGTTCACCGACATTCACATATTTTCCGAGGTGAACACGTTAACGGTCACAATTTAGATCACCTATGAAATTCTTAATGCATATCATAGCACAATGTAGGACTAAAAAACTGACATGCACAAACACTGCAGGATTGTCTCACTGATTGCATTGAAGCTTACACATTTTTTTTTGCCAAGATAGCACTTTTAAAAATGCAGTTTCCACATTAACTATGGACAAAGTTGTCCAAACAACAGTATTTTGGCAAGGAAAAAAAGTGAGTAACAAAGTGCCATAATATACATAAAGTACTCTTAAAATTACTCAGATGTAACTAACATCAAGTTGTTACAGCGCTTCATTCTTTGACAGATTTGTGCTACATAATGTACACTTGCTACATCAGGTTTATAGTAACATGTCATGAATGATAAAGGAAGTGTTTTTGGGACATTAAAAACTCAGCATTTCATTCAGATTGTCACCAATTTCCATCAGTTTTCTTCATGTAAAGTGCATCTACATAATGAGCATGGCATGAAACAAGACCACACCCACCGGCTTCACGACCTAATTTAAAAAAAAAACAAAAAAAAAACGATCGAGTCCTGTTAAGTTTAATGAAAGTCCCACTGTGAGTAACTCAACTTGTCTTGGTTGAGTCCTGTTGTTTACTGAGCAGGGCCTCCAGTAGACGGAGCTTCGCTTTGAGGTTCTTATACTGGCAGTACTCCTCCGCCATTGGTCCACGGTCCTCTTTCTGACAAGCCCTGTTAACAACGCAAGGAGGGGAGAAGATGCAAATAAGGCAAAACTTTTTATTTTGTAGTTACCAAACGACCTGCAGCAGCTTCCATAACTGGTTGATAGTCCCTATGTTGCCTTACTCAGATAGCTTTGTACAGTGTGTATTGTAATCAAAAACTTACTGTATCTACTTTGGAGGACTAACATGTACAGTGCAAAGGATGTGTACAGTTCAGAGCAAACGTCTATCTCTTCGTCTCTTTCCTGAGCTCTCTGTGCTGGATTAACGTTACATGAGTGTGCATTACACTGTCGTACCATTACGATGGAATTTCTTTTGTGGATGTTTTTTCTTTGTTTTTCACAAGGCATTGTTGAAAACCAAATGTTCCAAGTTTATTAAAAGACAAAATAAAATGCAAAAGCCAAGTACTCTGGATGTGCTGTGTGTGTGGTTTGTGTGTGTGTGTGACCGTTACCTGCCAGTCTGTGTGTAGAATTGGTCCTCAAACTCTCGGAGCGCTTGGTGAAGTCTCCGCTTCTCAGATCGAACCATCCTGAGATGATCCAGTAATTCTGATCTGCATGAAGAAGGAACCAAACAGTTTGTTAGATCTTTTATATGGTCTGTTAATGTATGCGATTACATGAATCAACAAATAGATTTAAGCAAGAGAAATGTAGTTTAGGTCCTTAGGTTAACAAAAAGATTATGCGCAGACTGTACCTTGAAGCTTCATGCAGCGTTGCCATGGTAATGATTTGCGACTGGAGACCCTTCACCTCTTCCAGCGGAGACACCAGAGGCGTTTCAGACGTTTCTGGAGAAGGCAGATACTGCAACTCATTTGGGGACATGCACCTGGAAGATGTTAACCAAAGCGGCTGCTGCCTGGGGCTTCGTTGTTTGGGGCGCTCTTCATCAGAGCCCTCCTCTTCCTCCTGTGTAGACACACACAAACACAGGGGTCACTCATCTTGATAGTAAATAAAAAAAGATGAAGCAAACTGTGCAAGAGCAGAAGCTAGGAGTGCTTATCGAGCCACCATTGAAGTGAATACAGCCTGTTAGAAGTCAGCCATGGTATGATTTATCTATCTACCCATCTTTTATTTTGCTGAACGAACTGATACATTTCACAACAGTATGATTTCATATTCAGCCACTAGAGGGCAGTGACACTTTTGGCCTCAAGAGTCCATGGGTAGTTTCATGAACTCGTGTTAATGAGTGAAGTACACTGGGGGTGTTGTAGTTCTAGAACAGGGGTGTCAAATCCTGGTCCTCGAGGGCCACTATCCTGCATGTTTTAGATGCTCTTCCAACACACCTGATTCAAATGATCAGGATCGTTATCAGGCTTCTGCAGAGCTTGATGATGAGCTGATCATTTGAATCAGGTAGGTTGGAAGAGGGAAACATCTAAAACGTGCAGGATAGTGGCCCTCGAGGACCAGGATTTGACACCCCTGTTCTAGAGAGTTTCCTCTAAAAGACTACCCACACCTCTTGACATTTAAAATGTAAGAAATGTTGCTTTTCATGACTTCAATGTTTACTCACAATGGTTGTAATGACTGCGGTGGCTGCAGACGAAAGCAGCTGCTTGAGAAGACGGTACTGATCGTAGAAAGGTTTCATCAGGGTTCGCTCCTGTCTTGTACTCTGAAGACACAGATAAAAAGACAAAAATGATTGGTTATTCATAGGAAACAAAATAGATTCAGCAGACTAGAAATTAATGTTGTAGGGAGAGGGAGGGGAGAAAAAAAATGCCATGATATAAAGAGTGATCATCCAAGTTTAGCTTACTGGTCGTCCGTGCAGGCTCTCAAAGTACAGCAGGCACTTCTGCATGATGGTCTTCTCCATGCTCATCTGGAAATGGGACATCTCCTGTACATATAGGTGCAGTGAAGATTAATAACAGGTCATTTCATAGCAGACTGCAACATTAAACATACATTACATGCAATTTTTCACTACACAGATTTTTAGACCCAAAAATCTGACCTCCAGACTCATTATAATGCTTGTGTGAGTGTTAAAGGCATTTCTACAACACCAACCATAATGCTGTCAGGCAGGCCCAGCTCTCGCCGTCTTTCCTTCAGCCTGTTGCTTATAATGTTCACTGTTTCCTCTACATTTGGTTTGGTGTTAGTGTTGTTGTTAAGTTGCTGCAGCTCAGTCCCCGTCAGTGCTGCCTCCCTCTGGTCCATATTGGTTCTGCATGTTTCAGCTACAGGGTTGACACCTCCCTGCTTTCTCAGTCCTGATTCTTCTGACTGTCGCAGCTTCATCTCTACATGAAAGAGGACAACGGAACAGAACAACATGGTAACATTAAAACAGAAACAATATAAAAATATAAAACAATTACTTAGACTTTGTTTGAGTTAAATTATGTTACAAATTCTGTACATTCTTGATACTGCTATCATACAGTGGTGGAAAGTAAAAGTACATTTACTCATGCACTCCACTCAAGTACATTTTTTACATACTTGTACTTGAGTAGTTCCATTTTATGTTACTTAATACTTCTACTCCACTACATATATTTGTGTAGCAGATATTTATTTCTTCTTATTTATTTCTATTTCATCTTACAACCCGCCAGACGTCTCTTGTGAACCTTCGGAGGAGGCTCAACATGTACAACACTATCTGCATATGAAGCAGTTAAACTAGCTGGACCATGAAATTTATTTAACAGTATTTTGTGTCTAATATGGTTTCTTCATAAAAAGTTTAGTTAGCATTAGAAATTATTAAATTGACATCAATGCTTCCTTCACTATTGAAACATCCAAAATTTTAAATATGTAAATTTAATTTCAAATGTTTAACCATCAAATATAAGATGTCTAG
This sequence comes from Chromis chromis, assembly GCA_900302755.1. Lineage (NCBI taxonomy): Eukaryota > Metazoa > Chordata > Actinopteri > Pomacentridae > Chromis > Chromis chromis. The sequence goes on from OMNN01030748.1 coordinate 6,057, forward strand.
TTTTTACATCACTCTTATGTAAAGTCCCTGTTGGACCAAGATTGGCTTCCAAACTATTTGTGATGTTATAAATTCTGCACATAGGTACACACCTTCACTTCAGATTTTACCTGAGCTCAGAAACTTTTTACTTTCAGTAGATAAATTTAAACACAGCCTTCTAGTGTTAAAGTGAACATATATCATTCAGCACAGTAATGTCCAAAGAAGAGAGGTTACGTTGAAGATCTTGATACTCCTTACACCTCTGCAATCATTAATTCATGTGTGGGTGTGACTGTAGTTGTATAACTGACCTTTCAGCTGCTTGCGACTCTTGATGAGCTCCTTCATCAGTCTGGCCACTTCTGGATGTGCTGTCTTGTCATTGTGGGCCGGCTGAACAAAACAACACACTCATCACTAACAGAACAGGGATGTCTCTTGTATCAAGTACCTGGAACAGGTCTTTGTGCTTTGTTCCAGGTGTGGAGAGCCCTGTCATCCAACTGAGTGAAGAGCCATTGTGTAACAAACTGCAATTTTTCCAATTCCCCAGTAGAGGGAGTAATTCATCCTAGTTAGATGGTTGTGGTTGGCATCAGCAGCTTCAGTTAATAGCTTAAACAACACTAACACACCCAGCCAGGCACATACTCACACACACAAAACTACTGGCTTTGAAACTTTCGCAAACTTGAAATGCAAGGAGAATCCAGCTGAACAAGCACATCTGATTTCTTCACTTACTTTATAGTGCTTCTCTTGTTCAAAACGCTCCTCAAAACGCCTGATTTTCTTCCTCAGTGTGTGGATGTGTCTGTTGAGATTTGAGATGGACACAGAGCCCTCGTCTAGCTCTGTGGGGACACTGCAGCGAGCCCTGGAATCACAAAGTGCACATTTACCTTGCTTGAACTCTTGAGAAACTGTATATTGGTCCATGAAATATGAACTCATAATGTATATAACTATTACCTAATATGGCAATATGGCAGCAGAATAGCAAGAACTTCAAATTTGAAACCATCCCTCTTTGTCTATTTGACTATGTACTATTTATGAACCACTATTCCTAAATAAAGTTAGTGACAAAACAGTTGTCTTACATGCGTATGTGCTGTGAGCATGGTGGAGACGGAGCTGTATCGGGGTCCAGGTTGTAGCGTAGGCTGTGGCTGAAGTTGGGGCATCGCGGTGAGGGAACGGGGCAGTCGTTCATCGTGAAACGAGAGAGGAGTGGGCTTGCGTTAGAGCCTGGTGGGCTCGGAAGGGTATCCTCTCCTGAAAGCCCCTCAGAATAAGTGGAAGTGGATAGGACAGGACTGAACAAATGCGGGGATGGGATGTGCACTGTAAGAGAGAGAACAAAGACACAATAGTAACTAAAATTTATCATAGTTTTGACAATATTTCACTTGTCCATTAGATTAAATATGTTTATTATATTTATAAAGGAGGATAGATAGGAGAAAACGAGGAATGGGAAAGAGGAAAGGGGGTGAGGCAGGAAGAGAAAAAGACAAGCTGAGGAGGAAGTGACAAAAAAAGAGAACCAAAAGAAAGACAAATTGCTCTTTTCAATTAAGGTGACTAACAATAATTTGCCAACTGGGTCCTATTTTAGCAGTTATGTCTATAATTCAAAAACCACTGGTTTCTTGCAACATTTAGCCAGAACAAAGACATGAAAATAAAGGACAGCAAGATTCTTCATAATAAATTAAATCATTAGGATCTTGATATAAAACAAAATATGTATAACTTAATAAATGTACCAGTACTAACATCCATGAAGTGACACAACAATAGCTGCATTTTACTGTGGTGCACTGTTATTCAACTTATCAAGAAAAGGCACACCCATCTCTGGGAACTGACAAAGCTAACTCGTTTTTACAGACAGTGAATCAGATGCTACAGAAAAAGCCACTGACACGGTATACTTTATATGAAGTGTGTCTCTTGTACTGATAAGGTTATGGTCTTGATTCTCACTGACACTTCTCTAAGCAAAAAATACTGCTTTGAATAATACCTCCTGAAGTAATAATAATGTCCTAAATAAGATTGAATTGCAACCTCTGAGTCATTTTCCTCTTTGCTACAGGGCAAGTGGAAAATGTTTAATACTGAAACCTAATTATTACCATTTTAGTGTATCAGTATCACTTCACTGCCATTGTCTTACCAGGTTGCGATGAGTTTACTGTGTCCTGAGCAGGTGGTGACGATGGCGAGTGAAGGATCTGTTTTTGGGTCAAATACAGGCTCGCTGCTTCAGTGCAAAAAGGCTGTTGCAGAGCAGGTACGTTATCCTGAGATTGGGGGTCTCCTGGTGCTGGCGGGGGTCCCATGTCAGCCTCCAGGGCTTGTAGCTTGAGGGAGGGGCTCTGGAAACAGAAGCAGAACATGGCTTCAGGGATGCAGATGGACAGGAGAAGAGAAGTCAGAAAGAAGCGTTGTAGCTTGGCTGGAGGGAGTCTTTAGCGTTTCACATGCTGCTCGCAAATCTTCAGAAGTCCTGTAAAAACATTTCACTCTCTGATTGTCCAGACCGTGGTGGAGAAGAATTGAGTGGTTGCCTTTTCTTCCAGAGAAATGTATGAGTCAAAAGGCAGAATAGAGCTCAATACAGGCTGAAGTACGAGAAACACTATTCTCAGAAAACCACGAACAAATCTGTGATCTTGCAAAGTTCCTTGTCAGTTACAAAAACGATCATCCCGAGCAGCACATGTGAGGTGGTGCGTATTTTCAGAAACACAAAAACGTAGCTCCTTTCAGGTCTCCGTGCAACAGAAGCTGTTCAGTCGGTCAAACACTCAACCAGCTAGAAATGAATCCTGTTTTCAGTCAGTGAGTCAGATTCCTAATATGCACCAGCATCCAGCGTGGGATCCCTGTAATTCCAATAAATGTGTCACCGTGATTCCTAGATCACCTGATCCGCGTATTTGCATGTGTGTGGGTGAGAGAATACGGCAAGCTCTCGAAGAGAATCCCTACATCCACATGGTTTTCCTTCTGACCGGCATTCCCGACACTTCTGCTGCTGAAGCACTTCCACATGGATTATTCATCACGCACGTAAGCAGGGGGCGGCGGGAATACCGCTCACGTCTTTGCGTGTGGTGTGGGTGTGTGTGTGCAAGGGAGGAATGAGGTACTGTATATGACGAGGCGTTTCCACAGCAACGTTGTCAGGCCGAGGCAAGGAGTCTATTTGATGGAGCTGCGGGGAGTCACGTAGCTGTTTCCCTTCGTGAGCGTGTCTCTGTGCAAGTGGGCGTATATGCAGTGAATGCAAATGCTGTTAGGCAGAGTGAAAGAAAAAATGTATTTGAGCTGCAACAAAATATATTCTGAGTTGAGTGAGGAGGCTGGAATATAAAGTGGACTGGTTTAATTTAGGTGATCTGACACCACTCTCACCATCATCAACATAAACGCTTTTTCTTTCTCACCCTTCTTGGCTGTTCATTCATAAAAAAAACACAGCCTTGTGCGTCACACAGAGGAGGTGGAAGGATGTGAGCAGGGGGAAGAAGTGAGGCTATTATTACTAAAGCAAAACACCCACAGGCAAGCAAGCTAACACCTAGAAATGCACATAAACACACACAAACGCTTACACACACCTAACTGGAGGTATCAGCTTGCCGTGGTGTCATGGATACCCCGCGTTAATTTGTGTGTCTACAGGCTGTGAGGAGGGAGAACTTACGTCAGAGCAGTTGTTCCTGCCTTTGCAATCACAATGTCTGTCAGGAGAACCACCACATCCTCCTCCTGCTCCTTTTCTTCCCTGGAGGAACAGAAATAATCACTGACGAAGTCTCAAAGCCCACAAACTGACACACACCAATGTGGGAACACACACCCATGCACATGTATCAATGTACTGTATGTTACAATGACATGTATAGATAGATAATGAATTCATTTCCTTCCTTATCAGCGGATAGATCAGTCCATAAGCACAAAATATATATCAAAACAGAATTAAGGTATCGCTTCAGACTGGATAGAAATTGCCACCATTGTTATTATCATCATCCAGCTGCGTGACCCTGAACACTGTGAGTGTTTAACGACAGCAAAACAAAATCTTTACTTCACTGTCTGATAACCCCTTTGAATGCCAGTGATAATACATCTGTTTAGCTATTTTGTATCAGCTCTTAGAAATGACCTAGGGATTAAAATCACTTTGAAACTTGTTTTGATCAAACATCCTAGATACCCTCTCTAAACTTTAAGGCTCTCTCTCTCTCAGTGGTGGATTTTGAGGCGTATTAGTGCAATACATTTTGCCAGCATGCAGCCTGAGGCTTTCTTTTTTCTTTTATCTCTGTAAAGCACTCTGGTCAGCATTTGTTGTTCTTAAATGTGCTCTATAAATAAACTCACCTGACACAGATTCACAGTTGCACAGACCTGGCTATAACAGAATTTTTGTAAGGTTGTATGTAAGGAAAGAATTTAAACAGGCTGTGAAAATGATTTGGAAAGTGCAGCTGTATTGTTCAGAAAGCCTGTTTACCTTCCACTCAGACACCATGGATTTGTCCTCTGTCTTGTCTTTCTGCGTTGTACAGCACAGTCGGCTGAAAAACAAAATTCTGTCAACAACAAGCCCATACAATGAAATCACACTAAAATAAATAAAATTAACATCAAGTATTTGTTTAAAAAGTCACATTTTCTGTAACAATTCTCCTACTCCCTCTAGCAGCTGTGTCTATGTGACTTTAATAAAGTACTCATTGTGCATTGTCTGTCTTAATAATCAATAATGTATCAGATCTGCTCACAGACAGGACTGTCAACAGCTCTTATGTAGCTTTGTGGCCAGAGGGTCATCTGGCACTGCCATTAAGGTTATGGCTAAATCATGTGTGACTTTAATGAGGCATAACTGAGATAGCCTGTCCTCTGGCTCTGTGGAGACAGCGCAAACAAAAAGTCACCATGCCAACATGCTAGGTCGATCTAATCTAGCTGGTCGCTCCGCTCCACGTGAGCCCCTGTAGCAAGTCAGTGCTATTTGGACTGGAATCATATCAAAACCATGACCGTGAGCAGCACACTGCTCCCATAACCTACTTCTCCACTGACTGCGGGGCTGAGAGATGAATTGAACTGAGTAGAAGCAGAGAGACACACAAAACAACTGTAGCATTCAAAGGAATCTGTTCAAATTAAATCTGATAGACTTTAACTGCTGCAGAACTATTAATATGACCCTTTTCACAACAACGCTTCTTTTTGATTACTGGTTGTGTTTGAATATTTAAATTATAAATAGTTAATACAGAGGAGACTGAAATTAGTCATTTCATTTCCACTTGGATGTTTTGCTATCTGACAAGCTCAATGAACAAGTAGTTGAAAAGGAGAACAAAGCAGAAATAAAAGAGGAAAAACACAGCTGCATCAAAATGTCAACTTCTATAGTCTTCAAGGAGAAGCTTTCCTCTCACCTCTCTGTGTGCTGACTGTGTGTTTGGGTTTTGAGCTGTGATTCATTCGCTACGCAGCAGTCTGAAATAGATGAATACTGCCCTGCGTCTGTAGAAGCCTGAAAAACAGTTCAGTCGTGTCACACAACCTTTGAGACATCTAATAAGCTAAATGATTTCCCGCTTTAAACACTGAAGGTGAACATATACTATATTGCTTCATTTACGGGCATAGGGGTATACTATGAAGCAAGATTAATTGGATATGAGGTATGGTGAGTCTAAAGCCAGTTTTCGATATCACAAAGGTGGCTCCCTTTTAACCAGCTAGATCACATGGTAACTTATGCTGCACAGCTAATCTGCTACAAAGGACATTATGTTCAGAGTTTGGGATTGTAATCAGCTGTAAGAAGCACCAGCAGTTCTTTTACTGACCATATTCTCTATGAGTGATACAGACTTTCAGCTGAAGGAATAAATTATATCTGAAAACAGATAATATTGCCACGGGAGCTTACATGCATTCAGTTGGTGATACAGAAAATAGAGAAATATGTGTTTAAATTTGATCCAGATTTACTATCAAGTCCATTTTACACTACTGATATTGCAGCAAGACACAAACACAAATTAGAAAATAGTTTAGTCTATTTATATTTATCACAGAAAATGTTCAGTTAGTAACATAATTAATTCTGATTTGGCAAAAACATCAACATATCCCTCATTATGGGACAGTGTCAGACCTAAATGCACTTCTTGATTGTCTTGTTTACCAGTATGAAGAATACATTTCAGGAGCTCTAATGTGCAGCAATCAAGTCAGAAAAAAGTGGCTGCACTTAGAGTGCACTAAGTGGTAAAATAAATCTATTAACTTACACTTTCACACAATTCCTCTCTTGCATAATTTGCGGTAACACCGTGTAGCGCAATAAATATTTACATTCTTAATTGCTCTCCATTATAACAACCTGTTCCGCTTATCCGAAGTAGGCAACGTGCAATCAGTCCATTTAGTGTGGAAGAGGAGTTAAATGACGCATCAAACGCCCCCTTTTATCTGTGTGGACAGAGGCTGCTGAACAACATCTAGGTTAACAGAGACAGTTAATAACCACCGTCGTGATAGCCATTATCTCTGTTTGGGGTTTTAGGTTTTGTCAAGCCAGCTAACACAAAGAAAGCCTGGCTATGTTGAACTTGCTTCATAGTACACCCCTCAGCTGTCAGTGCATAATTAGAAATAAACATAGAGCACTGCATAAACAGTTGCTGGTGAATAAATTTTTACAGCTAGAGATAGTGAGAACTAAATGCTGCATATTGTGTGCAAGAAAAGGAAGGACACAAGAACACGAAAGGAAAAAGAAAATGTGAAAAAAGTTAAAACATCAACTATGCACACCGTAGAACAGCTGTCTTTGATGAATGAGTACGCTGCCCTTCTATCTTCTACTTTGCTTATGTCTTCCTCCTTTGATATGGAGGTGAGCTGTGGCATCTGTGAAAGGGTCCTGTTGATAAAAAGAAAAATAATTAAACTGATTGTACATATATGAAATGCAGATACTAAATGGGCAAATCCATCTCATCCTCTTAAAATTACGTGATCAGATACAACAGTGTTGTCAAGTAGTTTAAGAATATCATCAGTGTGGGGGGAAAAAAAGGGCAGACAAACAGGAAAGACATTCACCCTTGTGTGGTACACTCCATCTCCGGTGTCTCCCCCTGAATGCTTTGGAATGGGCTGCTCTGTGGATCTTGGTCTGTTCCTGGGTCAGTGGGGCAGGAAAGCACACCGCCTGCCTCCACACTTTCACTGCTCTCCTCCAGAGTCTCCTGGTCTGCAGTCAGCTTCTGAATGTCAGCGCTGACGTCAGAGCTGGTTTCACAACCCTGCACCAGTGTGTCAGGTCTATGAAGAGACACAAAGACAGAGAATGAGATAGACTGGGAAGTGCAGGAGAGAGGAAAGCTGTTTTTGAATGAGACATCCTTTATAAGAACACAGGAAGGCACGAATAGGAACTGCTATTCTGCAGCTACAAATGCTGATGAAGTCATTAATAGTTTTTTACAATAATTTATCAAAGTGGGCTGACTACTTTTTAATAAATGCATTCAGAGGGCCTTTTATGAACTGGCCACTGTAGAAGAACAAAAAGGTAAATAAACAATGCCAATGTCACCGGCCTGGTGAGAAATACTATGAATTTTCACAAAATGGCAATCCAAAGTTACTTCTTCGTGGTTTATTTCTTATCTCTAAAGCTAATAAAAGATTTATTAACCATTAAGAGAATTTTCATTTCAACACATTGAAATTTATAAAGAAGGTTTTATGATAAGATGTATCAAAAAGGTAAAAATGGCAAAAAGAAAGAGCGAAAACCACAACAGCGATGAAAAGAAAATGAGTTAAAGAGAGAGAAAGAATAGGGGATATTACAGATAAAAGAATGATAGATAGATCTGATGAAGATGGTAAAAAAGGTTAAAAAAAAATGTTATCCATTACATGGAAAATCTACAAGTGCATTAATCTTAACATCACAAGGTAAACATGAGCCAAGTCTGATATTGTCCAACAATTTATCCCGGAGAAAACTGCTGACTGCTGCAGGAAAACAAACATCCAGGTAGTCATAAATCTGCAGTGTTTGATCTCAAGCTACACTATGACATGTCTCATGAAACTCTAATGAGCTGCTCCAAGCAAAAACAAGCATAACTGACTTGCCAGATGAATTATGTTTCCGCTTCCGTTTTCCCATCTTTGACATTTGTCATCTTAACTGACGCTATTCAAAAGTGACAAGAACATGCACTGAATGAACAAATGGACAAAACTGCAGACAACACTAAGTGTAATTGATGTTCATCAAACCATTAAAATTATTCAGTGCTTCTCACACCACAGATTTCTTAGTTGGTAGATACCAGCATGCTAAGAATATTTCTTTGTTTTTGCCCCCTGCAGCAAAGCACGTACATCTCTCCTAGTAGAAAACTAACTTGCATCAGCTCACTCACATGTGGAGCACTGCAGATCCATGATTGTTGTCACTGATGTTGAAGCAGATGAGACACGAAAACATCCTTTGCCAAAATTCTTAAACTTACAGCAGTCTAACGTACAGATTGCATGTGACAGTGAACAGCTTGTTGTTTTGAAGGGACAGAGAAAGCCAAAGAAGAAAAGAGAGCACAGATTAGTACTTAATGGTCAGGAGTGACAGCCGCAGGCAGAGAACTGACCCACCCACTTCAATTGCCCGTGCCCACACACACACGTCTGTACAAGCGCACAGACAGACTGACACAAATATGAAATCACAGTCGGAGGCACTTAGTCATATTTAAGGTCAACAGCGGCAGTTCCAGCACTGCAATAAAGACAGAAGTAGGCCAAGACAAGAAAGCACACACACATGTAATCACAAACATTTAGTTTAAATCCTGACTGACATGCGCAATCAGAATGACAAAACCAAAAGAGTGACCTAAAAGAGAAGATTTTATTTGTATTGGATAATAAATCCTATTACACAACATATGTTTCTTGACCTACATATCAAGACTTGACCTATAAATAGTTAATTTTATGAATACATGAACTGACTGACATGAAAGGGTCATTTACTAACAATATAATTGAAGTAAAGTAGTCGACTGAACACACGCTATCTTTTTTTCTTAGAAACGTTATCTTAAGTCAACAGTAAGAGATAGAAAACAGAGACTTGTTTTGAATTGATTCCCACTGCAGGAATAATTAGACTACAATCAATATAGACCATGACATCAGAGGGAAGCATAGAGGTCGACACACGGCCAGACATGTAAACTGAAAGCACAACAGCCCAGTGACAGATCCCAGGATGACATGTGCAGACGCAAATAACCAAAAACTACTCTCTCTTATTTGTCAAATAAACCAAAGGCACAGGTTTTTATTGAAGAAACTACAATAAATGTGGGTACTTGGTCTGAATTCTGTGCTGCTGCTCCTAACAGGAGGGTAATAAATAAATAGACACACAAATCTCACTCCCTAACATTTACTGTAGTTATTTAATCTGGAGGAATCAGGACTAGTAAAGAAGTAGAAAAATCTATATACTTTTGATTCCCTACAATTTATGAGATCTAGAAAAACAAACAGTTGGAATGATGCAGCATTTTATGCTTGCAGCACAGATGAGAGTGGGAAGCTGTTGATGAAAAATTATTGCTATTTGTTTGCTTTGTGAGGACTAAAAAACAAACAGAAGCAGTGAGAACACATAAAACCTTCTTGGTATAGCCTCTACTTAAAGCTTGTTACTCTTCCTCAGCAGGCATGACAGATTTTACAGCTTAGAATCCAATTTATGGAGGTGGAGTGTCCCCATGTGTCCCTGTTGTATGAAACGATCATGAGATGATGCATTTACAGAGTTTGCCAAATCCCTGGATGAGAAGTCCACATTCTAAACAGGTTTAGAATGTGGACAAGACATTTCTCTGGTGCCTGGTGTTATTAGGCAGGCTGAGGATAAACTGACAAAAATGGTCATTTGGAAGGAAGGCAGCTAGATTGACTTTTGTACATCAACATGAGCTGTGGAAAGAAATACAGGACCGTGTCTACTAGTTTGCAGCTATTCAATGCCTGGACTTCCACCTACCCTTTCCTGTGTCAGCTAGGAAGGAGACAAAAAGCACATTTCATGCCACCTATTCCTCTTCAGCTATATCCACTGATGACTCCTCTTAAAAGTGACACAAGTGGGTCATTTAACACAACAGTCTGGACAGCCGTGCAGCTGCCACTGAATATTTCTGTGACGTTAATCTCGCTTTGGCTTTAGTCCACAAGGATTCTATTAGCAATACATCATACTTGTTTTCAAATGTCATCTTCACTAACCTGACTTAGACTGAGGACATCCTTTCATCATCACAAAGTAAACAGAACAAACCATAACTGCCTAAAATGACCATAAGAAATGTTGTTTCTCTATTAGCTCAACACACAGAGGTAAACTGTAATCATACATAAACACCAGTCACAACATTAATCAGCAAGTGCATGTGAGTGCAGATAAAACAGATACATGTATTTTTTTTTGTCTGTACTGCGACTTCACAGCAACTCACATTCACAATTTAAAACAGAGTAGCCTCTGAGTTCTGAGGTGGAAAGTTACCCGCAAGCAGACAACTGTCATCACATATAGATTCTGTCTGGAAGACTGATTTGCCATTATTCCACTTCTTTGCTGCTTCTAGCAGCTATTTTTACTGGCCATTAGACTGAAAGGCCACTTAGCTGTACAAGCAACAGCTGGTTTTCTGGTTGACTTCAGAAACTGGGTGACAGAGTTTCAGTACTGAAGTGTTGCAGTTTACCCAACCTGACTGAATCTCTTTTTTCAGCAAATGTTGTCAACTGCCCTCTCTGACCATGATATCATTAGTGAAGAGAAACCAGTCACCTATTGAATAAATTCATAATTAATCTATAGTCTTATAGAATATAGTATCACCGTGAGATTTTCCCTTTTGTAACATCCCGTTAATCCTGTCTGAACATTTAAATGCTAACAAAAGCTCACTGAGGGACCAGCGCTAACATACAGTCATTTGTCTGATTTGGTTCAAAACCAGTAGTAGTGTTATTTGATTCCATTTTACAGTGTAATGTGTAACACTAATTAATAACTGTAGTTTCTAGAAATGAAGCAGGACTGCTTGACAGTGATAAAACTAAGCGACACAGTTTGACCCCTTTGAAACTTCCATGAGAACACAGTGAAAAAGACCCCCAGAGATTGGCCTTAATTCCCTGTGAAAGACGTCTCAGCCTTCACTTCACCAATGATACAACCATCAACCCGACAAATGGCTAAACGATGCTGCATATAGAGTGAAATGCTACAGGCAAAAAGGTCAGGTTGTAATTATTCCCTCAGGGACAAGATATCTGAAGTGAGGGTTAGTGACAGTTTAAATGTGGTTAAGGCAGAAAAAGCCTGTTTAAACAGCTGCAGGACACAATTATAATTAATAACGGATCTTTGCGGTAGTTCAGTCAGGGACAGAGTCAGTTATAGTCATAAGTACCTATGTGTCTAATTGTTCACGACTTAACTCTGTCCAACCCAATTACTGCACCTGAGGCAGCGTTCACTTATTCGCTTACTCTGTGCTCATCACATTGCTTCCAGATTGACTGTGGATCTACATCTTATCTCCCCCATCTCCTCAGCCTCTTCCTGCATGAGCAAAAAATAGTTTTCTTTGTTCATATTGTGTTCACTCAAATGTTGTTAATGTCAGGCTCTGCCAGGGGGGATGTGATCTCAGGGATTCTCTGTGTCATGCTTGCTCAGATTGTTCCACAGCACTACTTGAGCAGAGTCATCGTCAAAGACAGATGTGAATAATTCTTAAATAAACGGTTACATCTGATGTGTCCTGCCTATCTATCTATCTTTCTTGTGTAGTTACAAACATACTAAAGCTAAAGTGATGACAGTACCTGTTAAGATGAGACTGCGTCCGTATGGTTTGGTTGAAAGCTCTGGTCATTGAGAATGAGGCAGCCTCTCCCTCCAACCTCCCCACACTGCTCTGCTCTGAGTGAGAGCTGCTGGGTCGGACCTACCAAAGGACAACAAAAGTGAACACACACACACACACACATACACACACTTAGAAGAAAATAATCTCCCATCTGCCTCAAACTCCATAATAAAGGATTTAACAGACTCCTGCAACAATCCTACTTTTAGTTTAAAGGTATATAACATATAGAATAACAGACGACCAGGGTCATCCAGGTATTTCCGTACATCTGGGTTACTCAGCCCCTTGAAAACAAACCACTGACGTTGGCCAAAAATGCAGGAAATGTTATGTTTTTATACTCTAAAACTTGCCATCATCAAGGAGGAAATTATTTCTTTGTACAAGTTTCCATCACGCAAAAGGCCTCCAGAACAAAGGTGTCTATTGCTGAGTGCTGTAAAGAATTTAGGGGAACACCTAGTTTTGTGTGGAAAGCATTTTGTGACAGGTATAGTGCTGTTTTAAGCTGCACAAGTAGTCCATAGATTTAAATGATTTAGATTTAATTTTATGTACATATGCATATATATGCAAATAATCATTTACTGACTCAAGTGTTACCAGTTACTGCGCCACATTCTATCATAATCTATGCAGGTATTCTAAGTCATGTTTGCAATAGACCTTAGACTTAATAGTGTGTTATCTGTAACATTTTAACCAGCCATTTGTTGCTTTTGGACTTGTCAAATGGAAAATATGAGTGTTGTAAAAAATATTTTATAAGCAGTTGCATGTAGACCGAGTTTGACCAATTAACAGACAAGAGTTTGACAGCCCATGGACATGGTTTTGTTTTCACCAAGATAACATTATTTACTGGACCCTAATGTATGACAAACATTTGTAAAAAAAATAAATAAATAAATAAATAAAATGACTGTCTATGTTCTGTGATTACATTATTTATTGCAAAATTAATATAATCAAATTACTTAAACATTTAATTTTTAGAATAATGTAACTATTTCCATTAAAGGGAGTCACCTCAAAGTGTGAAAGAGCAGAGAGGGTAGGAGGAGGTGGTGAGGAGGAAGCAATCGAGGAAACCACTGAGTCTTCGGCTGGTGCTTGAAAGAAAACCTTGTGATGCCTGAGAAGCTGTAGCAACAGGGCATTACACACACTCTGCTCCTCCAGCATCCTGGGTCCTGCTGGAACACTGCATGAAGAAGGAACAACAACGCAACGTCATACATATACGATGTACTGTGTACTCAAAATGGTCCCTTTTTAAAAGACTTGTTAGAAACATAAGAGAAAAGGTTGCCATCTAGTGGAAGGGGGCATATACAGCAGTAAACTGAAATGAACACCTAGAAAAATAAAGTTCCCAGTGACAAAAATAAATAAACCATGCAGTAAAAAGGGTTTCCATATGCTGCTATAAGGCTTCACTCTGGCATTGACACCCCACTATAAATTTCAGACATATGTAGGGAGGTAATCACCACCTCAGACCAAAATAGAAGGTCTTCACGTGTTCACGTGTTCACGTGTAAGCTGCGATTTGTTTTTGATATGCTGTGCTGTGGTGTGCTTGGCATCATCCCTTCTGTCTTATTTTAGGTCTTATCCAGTCTATACACGGAAGACAAAGGATAACATACAGCAAAGGGAATGAGAATAAGAAAAATTGGAGTATTAATAGATTTGTGTTTATATGGCAGACAGGTCAGTTGGAATGACTGGACAGAAGTAGTCTGTCACATGGATTACATAACAGACACATATAAGGGGAACAGGCTGTTTATAAAGAGGCTTGGATGACAAATACGCATGAGTTATGGGGAGCAGACGCTGGCAAAGAAGCTGTCACAGTTGCTGCATGGCAAGAACATGTGTTACAATGTCTGTCATACCAAGCCATTTAACCTATAAATGGCAGAAATATTATTGAGCATGAATATAAGCATGTATAAATAAATATTCATGCTTAAATGTAGCTTAAAAGCTATTATTCTGAGCTGATTTTTTTGTTTTGCGATAAGTACTGCTCTTTCATTCTCAAAACTCTTTCATTCAAACCATTACACCATTCCTGAAATCCCCTGTTGCTTTTCTAATTCCTGTGGCACAAGAAGCAAAAAGCACAGGATATTTTCCAGCTCTCTGAAGCGAACCACAACAGAAACCCACCCCCATTTTTTTCAAAACTTATGTTACCACACCCCCTAACCAACTCCTCATTCTCTGGCTATAATCATCTGACATTTTCCCCTCAAATGCATAATTTTATGCCGTGACTAACACCACATTCCACTGACATGCCGTTAACTTTCTGAGAAAACTGGGGTGACATAGGCGAGACAAGGAGATCAAGGGCTGGTGGAGCAGTTTAAAGGGTGTTGACTGCATATAATAATTCCTTTCTAGAGTGACAGAAACTCAAAGTCAAACTCTACGCGTGCCTCCCCAGAGAATGTGTTTGTTTATAGTGATGGCTGAGTTCTGTAAACAGGAAGGGAGAAGCAACCAGCAAAATCCTGATGACCTCTGTTATATCTGTCTGCCTTTTTGTGTGCCATGCTTTGCATTATTAGCCACAATCCACGCCCATTTCCTGGAAAGGCCTTACCCGACTCCACACAACAGACACACACTGAGGACTATGATCTAGGCCAGACACTTAGTGGGTTAACATCCAGACAAAGTGCTTTTTGTTCTACATCTGGATCTGACAAATAAAGATTCCAGAGAAACCATAACCACCTCTCTCTCTTCAGAACAAAGTGTGAAACCAGCATTTTAAAATGTATATATAGAAGAACAATCTGTCCTAAAGTTAAATAGAGACAAATCACTTGATCAACTGTCTGCTCAAGGTTCATTTGAGGATGTACCCAGACTGTGCCGGTTTGATTTGAGGAATCTTGTGTCTCACTACAACTCTGGAGAGGATTTGAATGTGGCATTAACGACAGCAACTTACTGGAATATACAAGGTCCAAAGATGGTTGCCAGATTTTCCACGGGCATGTGGTTTGATTGGCTGTGAGTAGCCACTCTGGACAGAAAGTGGATGAGGTAAGACAAAATAATGAGGTTGTCATCAGGGACGCAGCAAAGGTTTTCTCTCAGACTCTGGTTCACCTCTGTCTCATCTGCATATCCTAAAAAAAGAAAACACAAAAACAGAATTTATTAACTCCTCAATCACTAGTCTGTAAAATCAATGGGTATACAATATATGACCTAATATATATTATATTATTGTAGTTTATACAAACAAAATTTGCTTATATGAGTCATCCAATAAAAGATTCCCACCTCACTATTGTACTATATGTAATTATTCTGCACATATAAAATAAAATTGTAAAGGAAGTCAGGCTGAATAATGTATTTTCACTTTAGACTTTAGACGCCTGTACTTTGAGATGGACATTGGCAGTAGTATGTTACTGAGTAAATAATTAATTGGTTACTCAGAGCATAATCATTAGATAAAGTAATACCTGATAAAGCCGTTTCGATTGTTAATGCAATGAAGACTTTGAGCACAGTAACCAACTGAGATTAATCTATATGTCTGTATAAGCCACTGTACACTCAGTTTTATTTCCACTTCTGCTTCCTTGTTGTCTAAGCACAGACTTGTTCCCCATTTTTGTCTGTAGAGGCAGACAAAAATACTGAATTGCAAAATGCTGAAGAAATATAAACATGTAAAAAAAATAAAATAAATAGGCACTGCCAACAAAATTGTAAATGATTGCACAAGCTCCCATATTGGCCTCATTCACTTGGAGCATAATCCATAGATTACTTTAATACTTTAATCGCCTAAGTTTATAAGACCTTGACACATAAAGGGGATGACAATATGGCATGTATCTTACTTATCAGGAAGAGCAGCACAAGAATCCACTTGTATTACTAATAAATATTCAGGTCTGTGTAAAAGCCATAAATAATTTGTGTTTAGCAGTAAACTTAACACAGTAAAGACAAAAAAGACTAAATTAAATCAACACTTCATGTAACCAGTCTTTGCCATCCAGTCAGCATAAATTATCATATGTCCACCTGCACAGTTTTTAAAGATACTTGGCACTTAGGTCATTTCAAGCAAATTGGATAACTAGCCACATTTCTTCTGTGGATTTAGAGCTGCCTCAGCTGCTTCTGTGTCTTTATGTAATCCCAGACTGACTGTGGGGGTCATACCATCTGGTGCAGGACTTCTTGTTCTTCGTCTGGTAACTGATAAGGGTTCTTTATGACTCTGGCTGCATGTTTGCAGTTGTTGTCATGGTGGACAACTGGCTGAGATCAATCAGATCCCTCTCTGATGGCACTATGTAACGGATAAGAATCTAAACTTTTAACATTTGCACAATATAGTATATATTCAACATCATAATGATCTTTTTAACCCGTTAAGGAGTGTGTGGGCTCTTTACCCACACAGGCAGAAGCTGTTTCAAAAATCTACAGTTTTAACAATAAAAACTACCTGATGACTCACTTTTAGCTTGTAGGACTTTCTCACTTCCCTCAACTGTCTCACACACATGCAGGGATGCGAGACAAAAAAATATCAGTGCTGTTTCTGTAAGGAATTAGGCCACTTATTAATGAATACTTGAGTTGGGCAGATGCTTGCCAGCAACAGTCCTACATTGATACTTCCTCTGCATTATTATTGTCTTGCCTCTGGGGTTTAACACTTGTACAGTAGCTCTCATCAGGGACACGGTGACACTGAAAAGGTAAACAAAAATTGATCCTAAAAATGCCAGACTACCTGTTAGACTCTGAACCAGCTGTTTGCGCTGAGGTTCAGGAACTACGGGGACCGGCAGCTCCCGAAGGAAGAGTTTCAGGAGCGAGGCTACAGTTGGGACATCTCCATCTTGCTCCAGGTCCACCCTCTCTCCACTGTCCCATCGCTGCCTCAGCTGCCTGGTCCGAACCACTGACCCACACAGGCGGAACAGGCCTCTGTGGTGCATTCCTGTGATAAAGAAACAGATCCAGTCAGTACACATGCAGGTGATGTTTGAGTATTCTGTTGCATTGAAATAACAGGAGAAAGAAAAGGGAACATAA
Organism: Chromis chromis; assembly: GCA_900302755.1. Taxonomy (NCBI): domain Eukaryota; kingdom Metazoa; phylum Chordata; class Actinopteri; family Pomacentridae; genus Chromis; species Chromis chromis. Next base: position 23,180 of record OMNN01030748.1, read on the forward strand.
GGAAGACGGAAAGAGAGATTTGTAGAATAGAAATTAATAAAACAATGGCAGAGGAGTGAGAAAACAACAGCAAATACCATTCTTATTCAGGAACTCCACCATGTCTCTCAACACGAGGGGTATCCCACAGACCATCTGTCCATCCTCTCTTAGTGTTTCCAAAGCAACACCAAAGACACATCTGGGTGTCAGTTCAGGCTCTGAATCCAGGGTGGGAGTGATGGGCTCTGGGCTGACCTTAGTGACGGGCCTCAGGATTCTCACTGAAGATGCGTCGCTCTGCATGGAACCAAGCATGATGCACCTGATTCAGAACTAGTTTACTAGAGTCACATTCCTAAATGACCACAGGTGGTTTAGAAAATAAGTCATGTTGAACCCTCCTCCATTTTAAAATGTATGTATGTGCTGTGGACATATACAGTCAAGCCTGAAATTATTCATACCCCTGGTAAATTTGCCATGCCACTTTTGGTTCAAATGTAAATAAAAGCTGAGAAATATTTTTTCCACAATGATGCCTCTTGTACATCTTCTTATTATCTTCTGGGAGACGCCTGTGTCATTTCCAGTCAAGAAAAAACTTACTGGTTGAATAAAAGTAACATTAAGTTAAAATTTACCAGGGGTATGAATAATTTTGGGCTTGACTATATATACATACATACATATATATACAGTGGTCCCCCTCTTATGCGGCCCCCTCACGAATGGCCACCCGCCATATGTGGCCGCAAATTCTAAATTCTTGGCACCAATCATTTATCCATTAAACTAACCCTTCGCCAGCAGCCATCCCGCAAACACGGCCAGCCGCCATGTTAGAGCCCGATATGCACCAAAATGGGAGTTATGCCCCTTGTTTCCAGGTGAGGCCAAGAACATTTTGAAGTACATGCACACTAACATCTTAGGGGGGGCTGACGAGGGACGATATTTGGATAAGATGAGAGACATGGTGGTGGAGCACAAGGTGGAACTGAGGAATACCAAGACCGAACTATAAACCAAGAGTGACAAAGTGGTTGGTCTGGAGGAGACCAGAGGTAGGCCATCAAAATGTGAAATCTTTGATTATTATAGTAATTAAAATCCTTAGTATTTTTTATTATCAATTAACCTGCCAGTTATGCTCTTGCTTAATCAGTCTATGCAATATTAGAAAATACTTAGAGTGTCTATTGCAACTTTGCAAAGCCAATGCTGACGTATTTATGTTTCTTGTTCTGTCTGGAGCAACAGTTTAAAGACAACCACAAATATTCACATTTGAATGTGAGACAAGTGAATTTTCAAGTATTTTTCTTAAAATATAGCAAATTATTGCACAATAATTTTCTGTTGATCAGTTAAATGACTAATTGATCAATTGTTGGTTCGGCTAAAGCCAGTTAAAAGGTATATAAAAAAGGTAATGTTAAACTTCAAGATATATGCTTGCCTAGCAACAATTTAAACATTATTCCATTAAACCTAACATAAAATGACAATATAGAAAAAAAAAAATTCTGCATGAATAACTATTAATTTAATATGAACTATTTCTGGGATCCAAAATGACACATGAAGCCTATTGCAACTTTTTCCTGAAATAAAACAAACAAAAACCCTGAAAAAGCACAAAAAGGATTTTATGGACAGCAATGGACCTCCATCCTCAGCTATACCTCTATGATAATTCAGACTGACAGCCACAGAAAACAAAGTGATGGCAATTACAGCAGAGCTGGAAGCAACCAAGACCAAATAGCAGCCCCCAGAAGATAAAAGGTGGAGGAGGCTGGGATGCTGATTTCTGGTATGTAAGTACAAAATCACAGACTTGGTAATTTTAGAAAATCTTGAAAGAGCGGCGGAGAAGTGATTAACTTTCATGCTTCTAGTACAAACAGCTGAAATGGCAGCCCTGGTTCCCAGAGTGACAACCAGAGAGGAGGTGGTGCAGGAGCAGAGGAGGGAGGTGACAGCTGGATAATTCAAAGACTGAACTCCAGCTCACCACTAACAAATTGGATGAGATACGGAAAACGATTGCAGGCATTTTGGTGAGGCACCAGAAATAAATACATACATACCTCAATCCCTTAACTGAAGACAGCCTGCTTAAAAACAAATCCTTTCTAAATATAGAGCTGACCAATTATATTGTTGCTGTATTTAAAAATCACATCAAATTCTTGTGCTTTTAATGTTTTTTCCAGTCTTCTAAAATGCTTCCATCCTGTGTTACTCCAAAGCTGGCTCTCTCTACTGGACAGACCAGCAGAGAAAGCCAGCTTGATGGGAATATCCAATATTGAAGCTCCACTTGTCTACAGTAGAGTCTTCACAAATATTGGCGGGGGCTTACAACCCAACTACTGGCATGCAATACAAAAAGCATCATAATATTACCCAAGTGATGGACAGGCCCGAGCTCCTCAATTCCCTACTGTTGTGGGTATCTTCACTGCGCCTGTCAAGGGAGTCTGCTACTTCAGATTCACTGACTTACACAACAAAAGCGGGGAATGGATGGCACTAAATTTATACCACAATAGCCAGAGAATTTTTGCATAATTCGGAGGCAGCTAATGGTCACACATTCATTGCAGATGCATTAATTCAAGAGCTGGAAGAAGGAAGTGTGAACTTTATGATGATCCTAACCCTCCCCTGTGTCTCTTTCGAATATAGTTTGATGACTTCACCAAGATCTTCAATATAGTATTAAAGCAGTGCAATGTACACACTTTCTTTATCTCAGAATTGTTTTTTTTTTGTTGCACTTTTCAGTTGTCCATTACACATTTCATTCATACTTTATTATCAGACAAATGGCCTTGGTTACCTTAATTTGTTATTTATATATGCAGAAGAAAGATGTTGACTCTGGTATGCTGGAGTTGATGAACTGATTAAAAAGACTAATGTGCATGATCAGTAATTGGCTTTACTATTGTTAATTCGCTACTGTCATTAAAAGAAGGGTTATTTTTTTCTCCTCAGGTTGTTGCTCCATTTATTCAGTAATGAAATATAAGGTGTGGATGGGAGCATAAAACATGGATGAATTGCAACATTCTGAAAACGATATTAAAATCAAGCAATAGTGTGCATGTAAATGTGTGCCGTTTAACACAGTATCCTCAGTCATTAGGATACTGCAAGACGCAGTGATTTACTGTACGTGTCATGTTTTTCATCTGTCACAATACTGACATCAATGATAATACTTCCATTTTCTCATAAAAATCTAAATATATTTAGTATTTAAACACTACAAAAATCTCGCCAGAGTTGATTTTTCTTTGCCAACTGTTCAGCAGTTAGTGCGATACGACATCACAGTTAACTTCTCACTGGTGTATTAAAGACACAATGCGATGATATGGACCTCAAAATCATTATCAAAAATCAAAATACACTTTTCATTTGTCTTCTAAATGTGTTTTTGGGGATCTTACCATCCCAGAACTTCCATCGTCAAACAAACTTTTCAAGATTTGCTTTGTCTGTGTGAAACTTCCAAGCATAAGGATGCCACAAATGCATAAATACAATATTAGTAGAAAAAGATAACACGTGTTTTCTCTCTCTCTCAATTTTAAAGCACCTCTGTAACAGTTATTTTTATTACATGCCATAGGTACAGTAACAGGCCACATGTAGAGGCATAAATCCAAAGAAAACAGCCTAGAATGTAAAGTTATAGATGGCTCTGTACACACCAGCATAAAATAGAACTACATATTTTAAAATATTTATTGAAAGATTATTATTTTATTTGTAAA
>OMNN01030751.1:0-28376 GCA_900302755.1 Chromis chromis
TCTGTGTGTATGTGTGTGTGTGACTGGTGGTGACATCTCATTTTCCAGCAAAGCTTTAGAGTCCACAGAAACCTAGTGGCGTGCACGCACACACACAAACACACACACACACACACACACACACACACACACACACACACACACACACACACACTCACTCTTTGTGTGATGCCTTGAGAATAGCAGCCAGCATTGTTCTTCAAACACTGGAAAAGTTTATTTGTGGCTCAGGTTGAAAATGTTGTGATTCCCACCATGATATTGCCTTTTAAGCAGCTTAGGACACATTCTACGCTCCTTTATACTGGAGAGCTCCTCTTTTACCTTGTTAACATGTCCATATGGAGTTTGTTTTACATGCTAGAAGACATGTCATGAACCATGGCTAAACTTATCCACCTTGAAACTGCAGTGTACTGACACCAGTCCTAAAAAACACACATTCAGACATTTAGGGTTTTAAACGTAGCAAACCTAAGGAACCAGTCCTGTCAGCTTACAGGGTGGGACTTTCTTTATCATTTTTCTTCTTCAGAAAGGGTTAGCTGTTTTAACATGTATGGCTGAATTACTCCAATACTTGCCATAGTGTACGGTTAATACATTAGTGTTATGGTGATTGAGCACAGTCATAACCGGGCTGGTGTGGCTCAATCTCAAGCAAATGATGAAGAGAAACCATAGTTCTGCACATTGTAATGGAAGCAGTGGTTGCATGTAAGCTATTTTAAGGCATGAAAACTGCTACAGATGTTATTTAGAAAAAACACTGTATCATAGATTTCCTATATTGCGACTAATGGTGTCTTTTACTTTAAGTCTTAGTGTGTGGTAAACAGTCATGCCATTAGAGCACCCTATTGCATATAACCCCCCACAAGACGTGCCAGCAATATAATGAGCATCTATTACATTACAAATTTAGATTAGGAGTTTTATGTACCGGTTAGGAAAAGGTTTATGTCCAAAGATTATTTACCCAAAGACTGTATTCATTTTTTTCCCCAGACTACCACAGTTTAAAGAGGAGGCCAAGAGTTATGTGGGTGCCAACATGAAGAAGGTAACGTGACTGAGATGTTGAATGTGTATTTGATCTGCTTGCTGTTCTTGTGCTCTTTTTTTCCCCCATTTTTACTGTGTTGGTTTTTCCTCATTGTCTTTGGGCTATTTTTTGGTTTCTGTCTAAATGTTTCATGTGTAGTTGTGAAGTGCAGTTAGTGATGTAATGGGATTAATTAACTGGCAAAGAAATGTAAACATGTCAAAAATAGCAACATCTGCTAGACTGACCTGCATATTTGAATCTGTAGAACTCTTTAGGAGTAGTTGGGTAAAATGACTTTGACTCATTAAACGGTGTAATTAAGAACTCAGTTTAGGAGTAAACCTAAAACACCAGCATTAATGGTTGTCCTACTCCTGCCACCTGTCCCCAGCAGAGTAGCCCTTTCTGACCTCATTCTTTCCCTATCAGTTCAGTTTTACTTTTAGTTTTCTATTTTAGTTGTTATTTATTTAGTACAAGTAATATAGCATTAGTAGTATAGTAGTTATTTTAGCTTGTTTTCCTTTCTACAGACCCCCTCTGGTATACTGGACACTCAGGATCTTATTTGTGGAGAGCAGCATAGAAACACAAGTCAGAATGGCCTAGAGAGGGTACTTAACTGGCCCATACGATTGCCCTTCTGGCATAGTGCGCTGACCAAAGCAGGGTTAGCATGGCTACTTGGTGGGAGTGCATGAGGTTGCATTGGGCTGCTAATAAACTTTGTTGGTTTTCGGGATTTTCAAAATGGTTGTCGTTGTCTAATTGCTCATTTATCTCTTAATACATGCTAAATTACTGTCAAACATATCTCAGGGATATTTTGTATATTTAAATGAGTAGTTTTTGATGACTATTCTTAAACTTTGTTAAATTAATTTATCCAATCTAATTGGATTTAGAGTGACTAGCTAAGTGGTTAGCTTGCGGATAGCGACTCTACCAGTGAGAGGTTTGTGCTTGGATTTGAGCTAGTGAATCTGAGAAAACAATACATGTGGTAGAGGTGCAATTTGTTCCCTCTTCTCCTTCCCCTTATCTAATAACACAAGTAAGGGTGAGATGTGTCTGCAACTATTTATTGCCATATCTCTGTTGAACTCTAATCACTTTTTATAATTAAATCATGTATTAAGGCTTTGATTTAAATCTGTAACTAAACTGCGACTCATCCTCACAATCTGTTTACCTCGAAAATATGTCACATGACTGAAGATGTGAAGTTGATAAGATGTTCTAATTTACGCTGTACTGTGACAGTGGCCCCTGTCCAATGCTGAAGTGATGGAATTAGTTTAAGGAGCACCTCCACAGTCGTACACTTAATCTACAGCTGGATTAAATCAAATGACTTTTCTACAGTTTCTCTTGGAAACAGAGGTAACGATAAATTAAAAGAACAGTGGAAGAGGCAGGTTGAAGGAAATGACTGCATTCAATCTGTATTAATTCAGTACTACTGTCTTGTATTACTAAGTCAAAATATGTGTTGGAATGCCTTAAGCATCACTAACTGATGACTCAGTATACTGGTAGTCTTGCATAGCCACACCAGTGGTCCAGCTGCACTCCATCCCTCTGCTATGGGGCAACAATTCAGAGCCAACCAGTAAATCCTCAGCCTTGAAGCCCTTGTCTAAACATATTTGGTAAAAACACTCCTCATAAAGCATAAATATCACCTTGATGTGGCTAATTTGTGGGAGTTTTCAAGTGTGGCATCTTGCCTGCCTTATTATGGCGTACAAACCCTGAATTGGCTCAGTACTGCCTCCTGTATCCTTATCACTGGTGAACATACCAATTATATTAGCCGTTTTTTCTGCCACAAGGGACAGCAATGAGCCTGTACTGCATTCAAAAACAAACGTGGACAAGGCACATAGAGGTTTATGTATTTATCTAAAGTATTTTCAAACTGTGTGCTTTAGTTTTACAGATGAAAAGGCTCAATGGGTGAGCACTAAATGGCTTCCCCAAGCCTGGAAGCTTCAGTAAAAAAAGCAACTGGACTTCTCTTTTTGGTTTTTCAAGACATTTCACCTCTCATCCAAGATGCTTTTTCAGTTCTGACTAATGGGGAGTGTCAGATAAATTGTTGTCCCCAACTTTAACAAGCCAAGACTCACATGCCTTGAGGTGTGAATGGTTGTGAAACTGCCAGGTTGGTGGAGAGACCTCAAAAATGCATTATAAGTACCCGATAAGGGGTGTCGTAGACCCCCTCTTTTGCTTGCTCTGAATTAAACATCGGTGGCTTCCTTCATAAACCATTTATCTTCTTTGTCCAGAATGTGTACATTGTTGTTCTCAAAGGAGTGTCCCTCATCCTTTATATGCAGGTGGCCTGTTGTGACTTGTCCTAAGAAGCTGGCTCTCCTGTGCTGAGCCATGCGCTTGTGCAGGTGTTGTTTAGTCTCCTCTGGTTATAGGTCTGTGTACTTGTAGCTGCATGGGACAGCATATACAACATTGCTCTGCTTGTGTGTGGGTGTTTTAACTTTAGGGTAAACCAGTTTTTGTTTAAGAGTGTTGCTCGGTCTGAAGTGCATGGGAATGTTATGTTTGAGACAAATCACAGAACCAAAGAGAAGAACCTAAAAGCAAAGTCCAGTTGCTTTTTACTGAAGCTCTTATAATTACCAGGACCTGGTTGACTGAGAATTTACCCGGATGGTTTGTCTTAGCTTATAAATGGGAATATAACAGGACTGTCCAGCGTGAAACAACTCACAATTTCCCAGTTTTCTCAATTTTGTTTGAATTACACCTGAACATTAGCTGTTTGAGTTGTTTCAGCAGTTGTTGCTTTTGCATGGCCTGTCTGCCCATCCACTAACACTACCTGCTCATTAGCTGGCTGCTCATTCACTAGTGGTTAGAGCCTATAGTGGCTGTGTCCATGTCACCAAACCTTGTGCCCCGTTTGGATTCCACACCCTTCCTGTCATGCATAAATGTGTGTGCTTCAGTGTGTTGTGTGTTGGTGCCACTGCTGATATGTTACCCATCACTAATTACGGGCACCTGCCTGCTCCCCCTTCTCTTCTGAGGCTTACAATATCTTGTGGAAAAACAAACGTGTGCAGGTAAGGAAGATGACTTCAACTATTTAGGCTGGAGAATCTTTCTCTATAACCTTTCCCCTGCCATTTTCAAGATCTCACTAGCCTCCCACTTCTTTAGTCTGTACTTGGATAAAAGGAGGAACATGACTTGCTCTATTTAGGACATTTTCATCTGTCATTAAAGAACCAAACAGTTGTTTTAGAGGCTTCTGGACATTCTTGATCATGTTACACATAGTTTTCTATGAAGTATCCGTGCTTGTAAATGCTCACATCATATTTGTCTTGTTATTGCACTGCAGTTGAAGTATTTGGGTTTACATGCTCCTGCATATGTGTCAGCTGCTGTTTACCATGCCACCCATTTGCTTTCTCTGCTGTTTCAGGATAGAGCATGTCTAAGTATCTTTTTAAACAAAACAACAAAGAAAATGGTTTGAATAGATAAATACACTCACACTGAAAAAGCACCTTTTGGAATAAAAGCAGCCCATGTCTTTTTGTTATACAGTATTTACATGCATGCGCATATTCTTCAGTTTCTTTCTTTCCATTGTCTCATAAAAATGATTTGCTGGTTAATTAACAGCTGAAGCTGTGTTCTTGTTAGACTGTGATCAAATAGGATGTTTTCTTTTGAGCCTCACACTTCTTTAATATAGTATATCAGCTGTTAAATGTCCTGCATTTCTGTAACCATAATTACTTATAGTGTTGCCAAAACATGTTGTACAGGGTTAACCTTGCAAGAGTAATAAATTAGAATGCACACTGGGACTGTTGTATATGTAGCTTTAGCTATTGTGTGGTAGGTAAAATATTGCATTCACTACATGTTTAAAACTTTGAAGGCACTTAAAAATTGTGCTACTGCATATCAAGTGTGAACACAGCCCTCAAGCTTGTAGTCTGTTAATGACAGTGCTCACAGCTATTTGTTCAGTTTTCTGAGGAAAATGTGGAAGTAAAGCATCCTGTCTGATCATGGCCTTAATCAGTAATGATGGACCAGCAGTTCAGTGTGTTTGGAGTTGGTGTTTCACTCAGCAATCCACTTTGTTTCCTCCAGTTGAAGATGCGTGCCGGTGGAATGAGTGAATCATCCAAATGGAAGAAGCAGAAACGTTCGCCAAGGCCACCCCGCCACATGGCCCGAAGTCCCTCTGGTCAAATGGACCCAAGCACGCTCAGCAACAACAACATTTCAGGTAAAAGACACGCTACTGTACTAATATGCTCACAATCGTTAGAGAACTTCGCCGGCTCTCAGGAAATTTCAGAAGATAAATTCCTGTCAAATTCTTCAGCTGTCTCTTCCATCAAAATTCCTGGAAGGGTAAAAAGCTGACCAGGGTAACATGCAGCTTTACACTGAATGATTATTTATTGTCTGGCAAACAAATGCATAGGCAATCTGTGGTGGACTTACTGCTACGGATATGTATGCATGCCAGTGAATGGTAATACACACATCATACTATATCACTGAATTACTGTATCTCGTTCCCTTTAGGTGGTGTCCCATTCATTGAACAAGGTTTGTCCAACTCCAGCCTTCCAGCCTCAGACAACGCTGGCTCATCCATTTCCAGTCCTACAACCACAGACAGTGGCCTGGACACCTGTTCCAAAGCCACCTCCAGGGAAGACCTTTCCGACCTGGAACAGTGTAGCTCATCTGCAACCTCCCCTAGCACTGTTACTGCACTACACGGGAATGACTCTGGTGCTCTGGATGGACAGGTAAGAATGTTTGAAATATCAACAGCACAACCAGCCATCTCCTGTTGACTCAGAATCTGTTCTTGCACCATGGACATTGTACTCAGTTGGTGAATAAACTTTTCCAACTTTTTATGTTCACTTTGTGAAATTCTGTCTTCTGTCTCTAACATCTTGTGTTCTGTTTCCACTTGCATCCAGTCTGAAAGCAGGCAGGTTGAACCAGCTCAGTCAGCCTCAGTAGAGTCCATCCCCGAGGTTCTCGAGGACAAAGACTCCATTACAGATCAGTCAGACAGCGCCTCTGTCCATGACATGGACTACGTAAACCCTCGAGGAGTCCGTTTCACACAGTCTACACAAAGAGATGGTAGGGATACTGGAGGGTTTTAAAGCTCTGATTTGTCTGCAAATAGGGAAAAGACTTTTTCCTGATACATTGTTCATACACGTCAACAGCTGCTTGCGATAAACATTGACCTCAAGAAGAGCTTAGTACATATTAGTTGATTTTGAGAGTTCAATATTGTACATTCCACACTGAGAACATATTCATTACTTGTCAGATAAAACTGTTCCTTAACTTCTGTTCTCCGCTTGTTTGTAGGAGCGTCCCTTATCCCTTATGGCCTGCCATGTTTAAGGGAACTTTTTCGCTTTCTGATCTCACTGACCCACCCCAATGACCGCCACAACACTGACGCCATGATGCACATGGGCCTGCAGCTGCTGACTGTAGCACTTGAGTCGGCGCACATTGCTAACTACCAGTCTTTACTAGTGCTGGTCAAGGATGAGCTCTGCAGACATCTCTTCCAGGTAAAATAGAGTGTAGACATAATGGTTGTAGTTGTTGCATATCTGTACCTATGTGGTCTATTGTTGAATCTATACTTTTTGAATATTTTCTCTACATTAGTGACAGTTGCTGTGAGAAACAGCTTGTTGGTAAAAAGCTTTTTGAACAGTATTGTATAATTCAGTAACTGTTAGCACTTGGGGAAAAAGAAGCTTGCAGAAGCTGCTGGCTAGGAGTAGCCACTTTGTATTGGTTGACTCCAAGCTGACACTTGTGGGATCTGGTCGAATCCTTATATTTTTAAATTTGTCACCTGTGCAAATTCTTGCTTTGATTAAAATAACATTAAAATAACACTTTAGTGTTTCATCATTTGAGGGAGTATGTTTGCTACTTGTTACAAGTTAAAGCATTCGTGAATAAGTGAAGTGGCACTAAAAACAAAATGATATTGTATTTGGAGAAAGCTGGATTTATTTATTTATTTTTTATTAGTATTTTAATGTGTCTTTTGTGATGATATGTCTGATCTATTTTCTAGCTGCTATGTGTGGACCGTATGAACCTGTATGCTTCCTCTATACGAGTTTGCTTCTTGCTTTTTGAAAGCATGAGAGTGCATCTAAAGTTTCAGCTTGAGGTAACTATGTTATCTAGTTTGCTACTTTTTTTTTTTTTTATTAATCAAAGCTCTGTCAGTTGACTGTCATGTAAAGTGACTTGTGGATCAAAATGTATGGTAAGACTGTCCTGAGGATCCAATATTCATCAACCTCTGTTTTGACATGGAAGATGTACCTGAAGAAACTGATGGACATTATCACATCAGAGAACATGAAGATGCCGTATGAGATGAAGGAAATGGCTCTCGAGGCGCTTGTCCAACTGTGGAGAATCCCCAGCTTTGTGACTGAGCTGTACATTAATTATGACTGTGATTTCTACTGCTCCAATCTGTTTGAAGACCTCACCAAACTGCTGTCCAAGGTAACATCCCCTTATAGGATCACTTAACAAGGATACAGTTGATTTTTAAGATCTTTGTATTTAAAACATCATGAACAACATGTACGTAAGACTTCAGCAATCGTTGTGTTGTTTTAGTGGTTGTTTTTCATTCATTTATTTAAATGTCAGAACAAAGAAATTCTGAGTTCCTCTTTTGCTTTATTGTAAGCCAAATGGATCAGACTTGGCTCATGATCAGAGGAAACACTATGCAAATAATTTAATTTCCTCTACTGCTGTGTTGTAGTACTAGAAGTGGGTGGATGAAGACTTTTGCTTTTAACTGAGTATATGTATTATACTAAACTTAGTATATATAACTGGTTGGATGGATGGATGGATAGATAGACAGACAGTACAGCAATATAAATAAAGATAAGCATACACCTGATGGCTGTGGGGACAAAGGACCGCCTGTAGCGCTCAGTCCTGCAGTGCAGTGAGATTAAAGTATAAAAATATATAATATAAATAAAATACAATATAAAATAATGCCTTCAGTGATATAAAAAGCTAGCTGAATAGGAAACTCATTAACTCATAATGACCAAGTATCAAATTTATCAAAAACTTAATGATCTATTGCTTGTCTTAGTCTTCGACTGTTATGTCCTTGAGAAATGCAGTAAATAGTATTCCACGTGGTGCTACAAAAGTCTTCATAAAATCTGTTTTTGAGTTCTGTTTCCTTAAATTACACTATTTCTTAATTACAAGTTTAACGAAAAACTAACGAGAAACATTTTAGAGACAATACACGTGTCTAACAGATCATAAAGCTGACTGTATAAAGTGATCAAATTTTATTTTTTTTACTCCCTTTTGCTGTAGAATGCATTCCCAGTATCAGGGCAACTGTACACCACCCACCTCCTATCGTTGGAGGCTCTGCTCACAGTGATTGACAGCACTGAAGCCCACTGCCAGGCTAAGGTGCTCAACAACAGTACTCAACATGATCAGTCAGAGACACTGATGGCAGAAGGAGAAGGCTCAACCAAAAATGGAACAGATTGTGCCACTGGTAAACACACCCCTGCATACATCAGTGACTTTGTGGACATGTTTCTTTTCAGGCCATCAAAATATTTAAAATGGGAAGATATGAAATATTGCAAATGTCAGATATTACTAGCTGTGGTGCAAAAATGTCAGTTTTTCACAGAACATGTTTTATTTTGTCTTCAGATCTTAATAGACTAGGCAATACCAACGGCCTTCCTCAAGCTGAGAGTCCACCCGTGTGTCCACCTACCAGCGGACATCTGATGGCAGAGAAGATGAGACTGGGTAGACAGGATCAAGGAGACAATGATGCTTGTGAGACTGGCTTTTAAACACAGTTTTTTCTTTCAAGTCTCGTCAGCATTGGATGGAAATTGTTTGCTGAAGCTGATATACATTTTATTCTTTACTACAGCTGAGAAGAGAGCTCTGAAAAAGCCTCATCGTTTCTCATCTTATTTACCTGACTCGCAGGAGTTGATAGACATTAGAACAAAGAAAAAGGTAAGTAACTGATTTAGTGTAACATTACATCATCAGCCCATTCTAAAATGTTCTACTGCTCATTTGAACTGCTTTTCTTTTGCCATGTGTCCAGCTGCTGATCACTGGCACAGAGCAGTTTAACCAGAAGCCCAAGAAGGGAATCCAGTTCCTGCAAGAAAAGGGCCTCCTCAGTAACCCCATGGACAACAACCAGGTGGCTCAGTGGCTCAGAGAAAACCCCCGACTGGACAAAAAAATGATTGGCGAGTTCATCAGCGATCGCAAGAACATGGAACTCCTGGACAGCTTTGTGAAGTAGGGTAGAATTCCAGAGCACTGAATACATTTGTTGATCATTTAAATGTTAGTCTACAATATGTCTTAGGGGTATAGAGGTTTTGGTTAGCATGCAGCATTTGTGTGTTCAATGTTATTAATAAATGATGTATCGTGCGTTATAACTTCAGTTGTTCTAATAATATACATCTTTATTGCAGCACATTCACTTTCCAGGGGCTTCGTATTGATGAGGCCCTGCGGCTCTACCTGGAGGCTTTTAGACTACCTGGAGAGGCTCCTGTCATTCAGAGACTCCTAGAAACTTTCACAGACAACTGGCATGTAAGACACGCTTCCTCAGCTTCTGAAATAGCTGAACAGTTCTTTGTTACCATGTGGTTAACAAGGTTAGCGGCATAACACTCTGGAGATGTGGCCTTGGTTACACAGGATTCAAACAAGATAGACAATTTATACTCCAACTAGAACAACCACCATTCTTTTGGCTTACTAAGTCTTAACAGAGGATTGCCAGATTGAAATTGAATTTCTTTTGGTAAAGACTTTATCAACCTGTTTGGGATTTGAAATTGAAAATGTAAGATGTTGTAACGTAGTTTAAGATTTGCCCACGTCAACTTGACCTGTGAGGTACACAGAATGGATGGTCAAAGCATACATTTTGTAAAATAAAATGACTTGTGAGTTGACTTTGATACAAGTGACTATGACTACTTGGTAACCAGCCCTAAACCAAACATGTGCAGTGAATTAGCTCATAGTTTTTCTGCTGACTGATTTACACACATAAGCCAAAGCACCGTGACCAGTCAGACATGAAGGAAACATGCTGATTATCTCATAACATTGCCGCCTGCCGAACACTCTGGTCTTTTAGGAGAAGACGTCATGTGTGAAGGTCTGAGTGGCTCTGACAAGGGCAAAATCATTATACCCCCCCATATCTTAAAACACAACTGAAATACATCACACACAGTCAGACACATCTTTTTCTTGCATTTCCATTCAGCAAACCCAGCCTGGTCACAAACTGTGTTTTCCATCATCAGATAATTCCAGTTGTTCAGAAGATGATAGTTCAAACACTGTCACTGACATGATTAACCCTCCACATTATAGTCATTGGATAGCGTAAGTGTTGAAACAGACTCACACACATACACAATGATGAGCAAAGGACAAACTCCACAGGGGGGAGCATTTGACTTCTCAAAATAGCAGGAGGAGCCATGTGACCTGGAAACTATTCCTAGTAATGTCCTTTTCTTAGACCGACCACATACACACGAATAGTGGCTTTGAAAGAGTAGATGATTAATTTTAGGCAGTGACACGGTAAATGAGTTTTCCACTCTATGGGGTCAGTGTGATATTAGGAGGATGGGCAAGGTGAGTTTCAGAGTAGAAACAAGGTTAGCTGTTCTTATGTAACATACAGTGAAAGCAGCTTCTGATTTGGTGTTCTGTTCAAAAACTATTGACTCTAAGCTTTGGATTCACAGTTTATTGTGTAATATATTGTGTAATACTGTACGTGTGTGTGTTTATAGAAAGTGAACGGCTCTCCTTTCATGACCAACGATGCAGGCTTTGCCTTGGCCTACGCTGTCATTATGCTGAACACTGACCAGCATAACCACAATGTCCGCAAGCAGAACATCCCCATGACTGTAGAGGTAAGTGATGTCTCTGTCACACACATAGACTCACACATTTGTACATACACACACATACACACACACACACACACCATGTTTTAGATCTGCACAGTCATTGGCAAAATGGACTCCATTTAAGCAGGTCTCTCCCTCCTTGCTGCTGTTTACCAAGAGGCACATTGGTCCTACCAAGTGGAGCACAACCATTAATCTTGTACATTCTGTATTAATGTGCTCAAAAACTACTGGGAAAGTATACAAATTGCAAGTTGTGAACAGCTATAACGTATAATAATCAGATTTAACAGATTTAACAGGAAACAAATGAACACAGATGCACAGTATTTCATTCTAATAATATCATATCATACTACTAAATGTGATTTAACTGTAGATTATGAAAACAATACAACTACATTAAAACTTTAACACGAGGTAAGTGCTTTGTCCAACATCCCCATACGTTTGCTTTTAGGAAGAGCCATCGGTGTTTCAGATGTTGTTAGTCAGTGCTGTGACATCATGATTGAAGTTCCGTTCAACTCAGTTGCATTTTATTGTGGCCCAACTCTCATGGGTGCTCGTCCTTGTTACTAAAAAGCAGAACGATCTACTTGTCTTAATTCTTAGTTTCATTGTTCCACATCTCACATTTGGCCAATAAAAGTTGAACATTTCTATGTGCCGTAGTAATGAGAACTCTGAACCTTGAGAAACAGTTGAACTAATATGCTCCAGTGTGAGGATGAGTCATCTTCCACACTGTTTGATATAGTTCTGCAGCAGGAATTTCTGTTCATGTCAAATGAATACGGAAAAAAAAACTGCATTGTTTTCATCTAGCTATTTTTTCTCCCACTGGAACATGCCACCATTTGTGTCTGATGGTGTGACATTCCTCCGAGTGCGCTAGCATTTGCACTGGTGCAGCTTGGCGGCTCAGAAAGCCCACAGCCAACAGCTGTAGCCAGTGGTGGTCTGTCTGAGAAGTGAACTCATCCTAAACAGGCGGCTGGGGGGTAGGGGGAGGAGGTGGGGTTTCTCTCCGTCTCTAGCTTTATCTGCTGTCTGTGTTTTTCTGTCTTTGATTGACAGCTGCTGAGGACTAAACAGAGTCTCTGGGGCAGCCTGTGAACAGTGGGTGGGCCACTCTTACTGACAAACAATGGCAGCCACTTGCTTTCTCTTTTTGTCTGTCTCACTCTGTTCTATGTACACATGGCAGATTTGATCTTTCTTGAGTCAAGTCATACCGCACCATACAGCTGCTCTTGTATGTTCAAATTATCCCCACACATCCCCGAAAGGTCAGCTGTGGTTTGGTGAAGAAGGCTTGTTGACCTCCAGGCTCAGACAACAGGCAGAGGCTTCCACACAATAGCTTGGAGAGGGCCAATAAAAGTGGCGCCTAGCACTTTACTTACTTAGCAGTTTGCAATGTGTAGCATTCACCACAGCATGTGTTGGCAGTGGGGTTATTTTTGAAATGGGAAAACTATGCCCAGCATCAGTGTGTGTAAATCAGATACTGTTCTTTGTCAGTGCCATGACATGTTTTGAGTGAGGTACAGGTTAGGTCAGTGGTATGATGTTCATTTTGTCCATTAAGCAAAACATATTGTTGTCAGCTGCTGCTCCTAGAGCTACTCTAATGGTGAGTGACTACATGTGTGTTAGGCAGTCTGCCCCTGATAGGAGCATGAAAAATAGAAGGCCTGACCCTCGGTAGCCTCCTGCTCTCTCTGGCTCTCTGTGTCGGTGTTTATTTCTTTGTGTGTCCCTGCAGAGAAGCTCCCGTTTCCCCTCACCATACCGCTAGTAGGACAAACCTTGTCAAGTCTAGGCATAAAAGTGAGCCTTGAGGCTGTCAGTCATCACCTGTTGGTTCTGTTTATTTACAGGAGGTTCTTGGTTCTAATCCGTGTTTTTCCAACGATCCAACTGAAGCATATTAAGTGACACATAACAAGTGTATTTCCACTCAAGGCCCTTTCGGTTGCTGGCTTGATGTTCAGTCAACAAAGCACTTAAGCCCAGAGGTTTGTGTGTCTGAGCTAAGCCCCTGTGTTGAGATGCATTGTTGATGGCAGAGAGCAGAAAAATGGTTCATTTTTCATGTGATGTGTTTAAAACGGTTTCTATCAGGAAGCAAAGGTTGAACTGTGTGTTTTTTTTCCCCTTAAACAGCAATTCAAGAAAAATCTGAAAGGAGTGAATGGAAACAAAGACTTTGACCAGGATATGTTGGAGGACATCTACAATGCTATCAAGTAAGCTGCCAGCACAGCACAGAACTCACTCGACTCTCATTATTTAGCATTTCTATTACACTGAGAAACATAGAAACATCAAGTTTTTATCCTTGTTATCATGTCTTCTATGCTAGAAGACTTCTCATAATACAAAGTTGACATAAGAATAGAATAGAAGAATAGAATGTTTTTATTGTCATCATTGTCAACCAAATTCTAAAGACAGCTCTGGTGGTGCAAAAATACACAGGTATAGAGGGAAAAAAATAAATAAATAAAAAACTAATAAAAGTAAAATATATAAATATATTTATAAGGCTAAATAAGACGTCAGTGGCATGGCTGAGCATTCCACATTTCAAACTGCAGTGTACCAGTGATCAATAACACAGATTTAGGCATTCAGGGATTCATTTGTAACAACCAAAAAAACTAAGGAAGGAATTATTAATATTCATCGCTAAAAGTTTGAATGTGTGTGTGTAAATCATTCCAATAGTACAACTCCACATTGTGTAGTATAAAATACATCTGCAGTGCTTGAACAGAGTATACTTAAGCTGCAGGCAAGCAGCACAGGGATGGGTGGATGGAGGCGGGGAACAATTTCATATTCACAGTTTCACACTTAACAGATCTGTGGATCATTAAGCAGATCATAGAAGCAGCAAACATGTCGAGTTACATTTGAGACATTTTAAGGCCAACAGGTTAATTTTAGTGGAAAAGATCTAAATATATGAATATGTAATTTTGATGACCAGAGATGTTTTTGGGGGGATTTTATCAATATCAAGAGAGGGTTTAGCTATGCGTTAATCAACAGCTCTACTGTTAAGTACTAACAGCTGCCATCAGAGGTCAATGGATGCCAGGAAGGCAGGATTAAAGAACTTAGAAATATACAGTTGGACACATTTTGGAACACTGAATTAAAGATGCAGCATCATTTTTAGAAAGAAAGGTTAATGGGGCTCTACAAGTACCAGCAGCAACAGTTCTGCTTCATACATTGTTAGTTTGCCAGTGAAAATAAACAAAGCATGATTTAAGTAATACATAGTTTACCAGAGTCACCCTGCTTTCAGTTCATATGCTAAACTTGTTATGGTCAGATTCATAAACCTGTTCATTTTCTTTGATTAGATTACATTGTCAGTTTTAAACCTCCTAATTTAGGCAAGTCCTTCCAGTGCTGACCATTTAACATGTTGTTTCCCCTGTAGGAATGAGGAGATCGTGATGCCAGATGAGCAGACAGGTTTAGTGAAGGAGAACTATGTATGGAGTGTTTTGCTGCACCGTGGCGCCACACCTGAAGGCCTTTTCCTCCGCCTGCCACCCGGCAGCTACGACCATGACTTGTTCACCATGACTTGGGGTCCCACCATCGCTGCCCTCTCCTATGTCTTTGACAAAAGCCTTGACGACAACATCATCCAGAAGGCGATCACTGGCTTCAGGTACACTGGTTCAGAGTAGTCAGCAGATCAGATGATGGTACAGGGAGGCATTTTAAATGAGGATTTAGAAGTACAGTGTAAAACAACCTTCACTCCCTATTTTGTTATTGGTCTCTCCTTTTAATTTTTTTAAATTGACAATACTTTGTAGTCTAGACATTGTTGTATTTTACTAGATCATATATCCATAGAAATCAAAGCAGTTGTTAAAATATCCATAATTTTATATTCACAATGGCTGTTTTAAATAGTTGGACTTTCTTATGAGGATGAGTTGTGTTGTCATTTCAACCATTCTCCCTGTTTGTAGATTGACCTGAGAACTGAGATTTGGGTTGAGTGAAATGGATTGAAGTGTGTCTAACTCATTCAGCTGTAGACCAGACCTGTTCTGAACATTTCAGGAATGCAATACTTTATGATTTAGTATATTTGTGACATTTTATGGCACATCGTGATCTGTGTTTCTGTCTTTGCAGGAAATGTGCAATGATAGCAGCTCACTATGGCTTCAGTGATGTTTTCGACAATTTGATCATCTCCCTCTGCAAGTTCACCACTCTGAGTAGTGAGGTGAGGCCCCGTCAGACAAACCACCTCCACAGCATCCTGTTGTGCTAATGGGATCCCATCCCTAACAACTAAAAAACACATAAGAAAATATTGTTTATTAACATCCATTCCCAGCTTAGAATAGTTAATTGATTTGCTTCTATAATTTGAACTCATAGTTCCAAACAAATCTGATAATGGTGACAAAGATCCACATCTGTATGAATGCAGACCTGGACTAGTTCAGTTGCAGATTATAGTGAGTGAGAATCATCGGTGACAGAATTCAGGTAGGTGTGTGCTGTGTTGATAGAAATGTATTTCCTATGGAGGCAAGCGTTAATGACTTAATGTGAGCAGCAACAGAAGCTACTAAGCATGAATAAAAAGGTGGAGTGAAATGAGCTCCCTTTGGATAGTTGAGGACCAAATCTCCTGTGATATTTTGGAACATTTGCAAAGGTTGTACTTATAATGCTGTGAGGGCATAATGATATATTAGATGATGTTATGTAGTGTACAGCAGCATAACCAAGGAACATATGCAACATGCTTTTTGCAAAGTAGTTGCTCATGAATATCGATAATCAGATTTTGAGTAGACTGGATTTTTACACAGTTTTGTTACTTAATAGCAAACTCTTGTTGTAGTAAAATAGAAATGTGCTATTGATTTGCCAAATACAGCGTTTAATTGTTTATTTTATTTGTCACTAATGAATTCATCAGTATTTTATAACATATACGTATTAATCATTGTTTAATTCCTTTTATTTAATAAGCTATTTCTATATATTATAATAATATTATAATAATATTTTCAGTTGTACAAAGCAATGTATGTAGGGGCTAATAATGGCTATAAAGACTCTTTTATGTGAGAGCTGTTCTAGACATGATAATGTGCAGGCTATATAATTAACTTGACTCCTGAGACCGTGTCACCTTCTGTAGATTAATAAAAGGAATGATGTGGCGTAAACAAAATTCCTTCCTGTAATTCAAACTGACAAAATTGTGTAACAAAAACATGTACACACAATAACTGTTGGATTGTCTTAATGCTGGTGTGTCCTCTCCCCCTGCAGTCTGTGGAAAACCTTCCTACAGTGTTTGGCAGCAACAGTAAGGCACAGACAGCAGCCAAGACAGTGTTTGACCTCGCCCATCGGCATGGCAACATCCTGAGGGAGGGCTGGAAGAACATTATGGACTCCATGCTGCAGCTGTTCAGAGCCGAGCTCTTGCCCAAACCCATGGTCGAGGTCAGGACTCCATTTCTAAACTCTAAACACTCACACGCTCACTAACCCTTTCCCTTCTGTGGCTGATTGAACAATGTCTGCATTGTGAAAACACTGGGAATATAGTCTGGATTGTAGCTTCTGCTTGTAAGAAAAGACACTGCATTCTATATATTCTGCTGCCACCTACTGTTCAGTGCCCTACACTGTGTGTCGCCTCAGGTGGAGGATTTTGTCGAGCCAAATGGGAAGATTTCTCTTCAACGAGAGGAAACCCCTTCTAATCGGTACGCACAGATCTCATTATATACAGTATCTACAGGAAAAACTACACGTTATTCCAGGATGATGTTTTTCCAGGTAGTGATAAACTCCACTCCATACATCACTTCAGCTGTGTTCCTTTCACTGATTTTTATTTCAGTACTCGATTAGTAGATTTTTGAATTTGATGAAATACGTGTCATTAAACAGCCCTGAACAAGAGGGTTAAGAGTAAAGGTTAAATGCATCTTCCTCTGTTCCTGTCAGTGGTGAGTCAGCAGTGTTAAGTTTTGTCAACTGGCTGACGCTGAGTGGAGCCGAGCAGTCCGGACTTAGAGGGCCATCCACAGAAAACCAAGAAGCCAAGCAGGCAGCTATTCTCTGCATCAAGGTACTGAACACACACACAGCATGATGCCTTAACACTGACATTAATAACAAAAGATTAGTCTCTTATATCCTTATCCAAATGAAACAGTATTCTATGCCATATATCTGTCACAGCAGGTTTCTTGCTGCATTATCACTCTCAGATTGTTATCTTGTGTTTTTTTTATTTGCCTTTTCATTCATGCACATAAAACACAGGTAGTGAAGGCTTTTATTGTTAGGTGTAATGTCTGTATTGTTTCTACAATGCCTGGTCTCATCCAATTTTGTGTCTGTCAACTTGGATCAGCATTGAAAACTGAACTTGCTTTGCCTGCTTTGTTTTACGTATTTCAATTGTGTTGGTATAACTGACTTCTCTGTTTTTCTCTTTTTAGAAATGTGACCCAGAAAAGCTGATCACAGAGAGTAAATTCCTACAACTAGAGTCTCTACAGGAGCTAATGAAGGTCAGTGTGTTTACCAGCATTCGTTATTAACCTACTGTATATTTAGCCCAGAATGCTGTGTGATTGATATTTAAACTGCCTCATTAGAATTATTTGCTTAAGGTGCTTGTTGGCTAGGTTGGATAAATGTTTCCAATAAATGCCTTTTACATCACGCTTCAACAAAAACCAGCTACATTAAGTAGATTCTCCTCCTCAGGCTCTGATATCGGTCACCCCAGATGAAGAGACGTATGATGAAGAGGATGCTGCCTTCTGCTTGGAGATGTTGCTGCGTATTGTTCTAGAGAACCGGTAGGAGGGAGAATCTTAAATAATACAATAATACCTTCACAAACAGTCATTTGTGTTGCTAGTTTCATTCTTAAAACAACAAACGTGTCTTTCTCTGGGTGTGCAGAGACCGAGTGTCCTGTGTGTGGCAGACAGTGCGTGACCACCTCTGCCACCTTTGCGTTCATGCTAACGAGAGCTGCTTCCTGGTGGAGAGAGCTGTGGTGGGACTCCTTCGACTCGCTATTCGCCTGCTACGACGAGAAGACATTAGCTCTCAGGTACACAGACACACACTCACCCAGACAGCCTACACTGCAGCAGAGCTGATGTGATGTTACAGGCTAAGATAGTCCTCTCAGGTCAGCAGACTGTCCTTGGGGTTAGACTGAAGGTCAACTTAAACTGAAAATGCTGATTGTTGTTTGTCCACAGCCATGTGTTTTTTCTGTGTTCTTGACTAGCATGTTCACTTTCTTTTTTAGAGTGATAGTCAAACTACAATCTGTTTTTCAGGTCACACAGCCTTTAAGGATGGGGACTGTAATCGTTGTTTTATTCATGCTTGTTGCAGTGGATTTTATTCATATCTGTACTACAAACATTTATGTCAAAATGTATGACCACCCTTCTTCAGCAATCATGTATGTTTATGTGTTCCCACTTTCCATTGTTCAGTCAGGACATCTACTCTGTGGTATTGATAAGTCTGGTATTGTGCTTGCATCTACAAAATGGAGCATGATTTTCAATATATGCTAACTAGTGTGTGACTTATGATAGAGCAGTTCTGACTAATGGATGATTGGAACATGGGCAGCCTAAGCTAGCATTTACTTTGGAGATAAACAATTTGTATGTTGTGGTCGATACGACAGCTCATAATAATATTCTAACAAATGCTCTTTTGATATGTACATGTAAATTTTTCTCATAAGACACCAATCTTCAGAAAGCCTTTATCATCCATAATAAAGAAGTCTTTTTATTGACCATTACTGACAATCATGTATAGGCTACAAAGACACAACTTTCCATAATGTTGGACTAATTCATGGTTACCCAAACTCCTTGGACCTCACTGTTTGTAGGTCAAAGACACAACAAGCCCAGCCCCAGTATCCTGTTGTTGCATGGCAAATATAAATATGACAGAATTAAAACCTTCAGGTGGTGTCTACTGGGATTGTTTCTTTTTCACCAGGTTGACTTAGCTAATTACATTCAGTCATTCAGCTTAGGGAATATCTGACAATGGGGATGAGGCCTGTAATTCTGTAAACTTGGATGACCTACAGTATGATACAGTAAGCCTTTAAAGGTAGTACATATTGCATTAAACTGCAATGGATGTTACAGGTGTTGATGTTTTGCATTCGTTCTAATATAACACTATATAACACTAGCAGAAAAAAGCTCTTCCATTGTGTCAAAGCCTTTCATGATATGTGCACTGATAAGCAGGTAATTAAATGCTGACCCGATCTCATTGTAGGAGGGTAGCCTCCAGTTAAACCCTATGAACTAACTGCTTCTACATGTCAAAACGTTTGTTAGCATTAATACAGAAAAAAGTCCACACCATTATGTAAACTACTTTCTCACTTTGTTCCATATAGACTATACACTGATATAATTGAGTAAGTTTTTACTTACAGTGTACTTGTAATGTTTGAGACTGCCTGTGGAAATTGCAGTACAGCGACTAAAAATGAAAAACAAAGATAAGAGAATGTGAATACAAAAGTATTTTTCTGCACAAGCTTGTTTTACTGCAGCAGGTGGTATTCAGCTCAGCTGAGGTTGAAACCATATTATTTAGCACTTTATGAAAAAACAAAGAAACCAGACAGAAAACATTTTAGGTCAAACAAGCACTTGCATTTCTGTCGTCAGTCCTTTAAAGATCAGTACAGTTATACTAACTGTGGACTACATCCTCCCTAATATGTCATGACAGCATAGCTGATGGCCATTCTGGTGTTACCAATTCACTGTTTAACTTATTTTATTACAATGTAGCGGTGGAATTAAAATTGGAGCATGTATAATTTACTTTAAAGGTCCAATAAAATTACGGCAAAATCACCATACTCTGATCTTCTCTCTGATCTTCATACTCAGGTTCTTCTCTCCCTGCGTCTACTACTGATGATGAAACCTCACGTATTGGGCCGGGTCAGCAGGGAAGTGGCCTTTGGCCTTCATGAGCTGCTTAAGACTAATGCAGCCAACATCCACTGTACAGATGACTGGTACACACTCTTCTCCCTGCTGGAGTGTATCGGAGCTGGAGTGAAGCCTCCTGCCTCCTTCCAGCTTGCCTCCACTACTAATGACAACGACACAGGTTCAGTATTTCTCTCAGCACCGTGACTTTTTGTCAGAGATTGTTTTACACCTTAAACTTCACGACACATGGTTTGACACCACTGATGAAAAAGCTCCACAATTACTCAGACCTTCAGACCTTCAGCATGATGATTTATTTTTTAATAAAAACATGTGTGAGGTTAAGAGGAAAGCTGTTAACAACTCTGAGGCATCTGAAATGTAACCCTGTCTGCTTTTTGTGAGACATTTCCGATGTAACCAACCCTGTCCATTGTAGTTTCCAGTAAACAACCTCTTCAGTCAACAGTTTTTTGATTGTTTTTATGAGTTTTTCTCAAAATTGTCTTTCATAATCCATTAGTCAATGTACAGTACTGAGCCACAATTCTAAACAAAAAACAGTCAAGCATGTAAAATTAGCATAAATGGATATTAATTAAAATAAATTGTTGGCTTTGTGTCTCCAGGTGCCCAGTCAGATAGTGAGCTGTCATCTCATCATTCGAGTGAAGTGACGTTAGACCGTGGCTACACATCTGACTCAGAGGTCTACACTGATCACAGCAAGACCAGGATCCCTCGTTCCACAACTGATGTGGATGTAGCCAGCAGTGGATGGCTCGTGGTAAGTAGACACACACACACACACACACACACACACACACACACACACACACACACAAACAAGGGGTGCTGTATATCGCAGGCTTGGAGTCTTACATACAAACATACTAAGTCACGTGTGTTCAGTATCACATAAACCCCTATCAGACATGCACTCAATGTCATGAATCTGACGGCAATGTAATGTGTCAGCTTCATGTCAATCACTAGGTCGGACCTAGTAACATTTCCGTCGACAGCAGTCTGAAATGACCAGTCACATTAACGGATAGACAAGCAGGGGTACTTTGAGTTGTGTGAAGTGATTCAGGGAAAGATTTTTCCACATAAGGGGCTATAAAAACCAATGAGGTACTCTAACATTTGTTTAGAACCTTTAAAAATACAGTCAAAGTCAATAAGTGATCAGATGATCAGAGAGTGAAAGACATTAAAGGAAATGATACAATGTAAATATGAATTTCTTTTTTAAGCATATAATATAAAAGGTTGTACTGAAGTTCTAAGCAGAGGATCATATTCTGACGCATGTTCTTCCTCCTGTGATTTGTGTTGTTTTCAAGGTTGGAAAAGATGACCTGGAGATAACTAAAACTACCCTAGTCAGCGCTAAAGCTCAGCTGACTCACCCACTGGTCAACCAGTACAGTCTGACGCTGGGCCAGGACCTGGGCCAGCATGACACAAAGTCTCTCATCAAGTGTGTGGAAACGCTGTCTTTCATTGTCCGCGATGCCGCCCACGTCACCCCTGACAACTTTGAACTGTGTGTCAGAGCTATCCGAGTGTTTGTGGAGGCCAGCCTCAATGGAGGTGAGACATTGAAATGCATGTGACACTTCATAGGAGGTTTGGTTAATACTTCATTTACTAAATATTCAAGAGACTAAGTTGAAGTGAAAAGTGACTGACAAAAAATATGTTGCCAAAACGTCTAAAAATGATCAGCTTGGTTTGTAGTACTGTGGGCTGGAACTACTGGTCTGCTAGCTCTGTGGCCATCCTTCATTCAGCCTATGATAATAACCCTGAAGACTATGGCTCAGAAAGTTTTTGTTCTCCACTGTGTTCTTCTCCTTCTTCAGAATGTGGCTACCATTTCTCCTCCTTGTCATCTGCCCCTCAAACCTCTTCTCCCTTTTTCAATTATTTGTTTGTGGTCTGTAGTAAGACAGGGATTCAGATGGAGGAATGGCAGTGGTGCACTTGTTCTTTAAGCATAGCTGATGGCCTATTCATTTTCTCCTTGTGCTTCAGGCCTTTGGCTTCATGCTGTCAGCAGAGCTTTACACAGACGAACACAAGCGATGGGTTGATCAAAGCACTGGGCTGAGGCATCATGCTAATCTGTATGAGATGCTAATAGAAAGTGAAAAACCTTCTATTATGCTACTGGGCTTTAGTGGTCTCACTCCAAATCCTTTTGTAAAAGGTGCTTTCAAGACAAAACTGAAAGTTTTGGAAATGGCCCATTGCTTGGTGGTTGTTTTGACCATTTGTTTAAAACTGTGCAGGATGTAATTCAACTGCCAAAACAAGAAATGACCTAGGCAAATGCCTGCAGGAAGCCCTGTTATCTGCACATCTTCCCAACCTGATGCACTTTCCTTTTTTCTATGCCACCCACCAGATCAAAACTACCTGTGAATCTAGTTTTAGATTAATAAGATTAGTTTTATTGTCAATACTTTTCTTCCTCAGGTTACCGTAACCACGACAAGAAGAAGAGCCACAAGTATGACTCCTCAAAGTCCCGGATGAGGAAGAAGGCAGGGGGCCGGGAAAAGGACAGTGGAGGCAACACAAGAAGAGGCGGCAGCCGGGCAAACAGCCAGCGTCCATCACGTTCCCACAGTGATGATGAGGAGGATGAGGGTGTCCCAGCCAGCTACCACACGGTGTCATTACAGGTTAGTCAGGACGTAAGTACACCTTCCCTCTTTATGCTTCTACCTTATGTTGATGTGAGCCCAGCTGGCCCAAAAGCATCTCATTTTACACACAAATGTTTCTTATCAGTGTTATCAGTATGACTGAGCAGTTGACTGCAGCACTGAAATCTCCCCAACCCAGGCTCAAGGAAACGTTTAGACAGCTATAACTTGATATTGGGACTGTAATAGAAATGTTGCAAAGTGAAGCTTTCCTGACAGCTCGTATGTGGAGAGAAGGACTGTAGCATTTCACATCATGCCAGTCTGTAAGCCTAACGTTACACCCCTCCTGGTATCATCCCATTTGTCCCGTGTATTTGGTTTGGTGATAGTTTAAGTGAGAATGCAAATATAAAGTGTAATACTAGTATATAGTGTACAATTTATATTTTATAAGTTTCCTTTCCCACTGTTACCATTGTTCTCCACACTTAATGCAAATTTACCTTAGTAAGAGTCAAACTCTTTTGACTGCTGGGCAACTGACCTCAATCATTCACACTACATATTTTGGTAAATATGCAAAGAACCTAGTGAAGTTAGCTGAGCACAGAGACTGCAAGCAGGGGGAACACGTTTTTACACAGATTTATTGAACAAGGTCAAACGTTGGGAGGTATATTTTTATATTTGGGACAGAGCCAGCTACCTGACACCCCCCTGCTCCCAACAACATCCTCATGTGCACATTTCCCCAAATGGTGGAACAAATAGTCAGTGTTCCAATTTTGATGTGTACTTGGAAACTAATCTGCTCCTTAATTTTTGTCCTGCTGGCAATGAAATCAGCATGTTAGTTTCCACTTTGTTTGGATGGCACCAGGAATAAAGATCATTATATTAATGTTATACCTTAATTAATGACAGTGTTGTGAATCCTTTTCCTCAGTTTCAAGAGAATTACACTGAACAAAAAGACTTCACAGCTTTTTATACAGTACAATATACAGCATGATGTACGTGAGAGATGATGGTTAATAACGTAGATTAAGAGTTTTGTTTTAAATATGATTAACTTCTATGACTGTTCTATACCCTGACAGTTTTATACCAATAAAACTACAGGTGTGTCTGTCAACAGTTCTTCAGTTGCATAGTGTAATATCTATATAATATCCAGTATTACCTGAATGGATCAGTTTAAAAACACAGATTGACAAAGGACTTTGAGATAGACCTCGTCATCACCCCAGACTTGACAGTTTTGCTGTGCATATTAAGGCATACGTTAATGTTAACACCAGTGTCTGTGGTGGTGCAGCTGTTAGACCTGATGCACACCCTGCACACCCGGGCTGCCAGCATCTACAGCTCCTGGGCAGAGGAGCAGCGCCATCTGGAGGCTTCAGGCAGGAAGATCGAGGCTGACTCTCAAACTCTGTGGACCAGCTGCTGGTGCCCCCTGCTGCAAGGTAGGCCAGCATCACAGCACACAGGAGATGGACAACAGGGTGCAGTCCACTGCAGCTAAAATACTACGTGAATTAATCAGATAATATCATATAAGGCTCATTCCCTTCCGCACCAGCGACTGCTATTATCGTAACTGTAATATCTCAGCTACTTCTTGAGATTTCTTCAGATACAAATGAAGAATTTTTGTCCATGACTGGAGTATTTATACACCATTTATGACTACATTTCACACAAATATCTAATAGGACAACATTTCTTGGATACTTGGTTGTGTACACAAATCTTAGGTGCCACCACCAAACTATGATGACACTAGGTTTGATGTGTATGAAACATCCACTTTTTAGAACTTGTAGCTTGTTTACAGCCAAGTCCAGTGCCTCTAAGTGAAAACAGCATCCTTCTTACTAGGACCAATTAACTGGAAGCTCATATGTTAATATAGTGATGACTTTCATTTTGTCCCCAAATACTCAATTCCCTTCATTAAATCCTTTCAAAGTCTTCAGTACATATATGAATCTGGACGCACATGGATGTAAACTGCAATTTGATTGGTTGGTGGATGCATACAACCTTGAGGTGGTAGTTCTCAGTTCCAGTGTATTTATCGTATTTTATCAAACTGATAGCTGCTACTGTAAAACAAGACTATAAATCTGTATTTTTTCTAAATGTCACCACCTCTACATATCCTGCTGTTCTTGTAAATTATACTTTGTATTGCTATTTAATCAAGAGACTTTATCAGATCTTTGAAGCTCACATCTAACATTAACACACACCTGATATTTATTTTCAGCAGGACTGTATAAAAGTATTGTGATGTTTAGGAAAGCAAAAGGGATTTTAGGAATAAACAGTTTGAAAGTTCAAATGCCATAATTAGTGTTTTAATATTGTGTCATTGAAAAATGAGGTTGTGACATATAGGACAATACTTATTTCTTAAAATAAAAACACACATTTAGTTTTCTTGAAATTTAGTTCTTTAAGAATTGCGATCAGATATGTACAGAGCTTGAGTATCCATGAATAACAGTTTTTAGGTACGTACAAATCTCCATCACAGCTCATGTCTGCTTCATTGTTGTTGTTTTGTCCTCTACAGGCATTGCTTGGCTGTGTTGTGATGCCAGACGACAGGTTCGCATGCAGGCCCTCACCTACCTCCAAAGGGCACTTCTTGTCCACGATCTACAGACACTTGACGCAACTGAGTGGGAGTCCTGCTTCAACAAGGTATGAAAAGGGAGGAGAAGCTACATTCTGCACTTAGTATAAATCCTCTGTCTGGTAACATACGTAGAACAGGTAAGTAAAGCATGCTAGTAATAATGTTGTACAGTCACTGAACTTCTTTTTTTTAATACTGTTCATTTGAAGTGTCAAGACTTGGATTGCCCCTTTTTCATTTTAAAGTCTGTAGTTTTTCACATATTCCACAAACATCCTGATATAGTGTGTATACACGTGTGCTTAAATGTGTGTTGCAGGTGCTTTTCCCCCTGCTGACGAAGCTGCTTGACAACATCAGCCCAGCAGATGTGGGTGGAATGGAGGAGACCAGAATGAGAGCCTGCACGCTTCTGTCCAAGGTTCAAAGCAGCACACACTGCAGGACTCACTGCCCACAGTCACTTATATATAGTTGATGATTGTTATTCATTTGTGATTGAAACATTTTCAAGCCTGCTTTTCTGAATACTACCTTCTCTGCCAAACGATGTAAGCGATGATTATAGTCCTAGCAAGCTAACAACGGTAGCACATTGTTAACAGGAGAACATGTGCATAGAATGTTTAAAATTGTTCACAACATGGATCTTACTTTTGGCCACGGGTTCCTGGATACTTGATTAGTCATAGCTTTATGATGGAGTCAATGGGGTAACACAGATATGAGCTCTCAGAGGCCCCCCTTACTCAAAACACAGTTTTATTGGTGAATTAAGGAGACTACACTCGAAAGTACACCTGGAAATGTAGTTATGATTGTACATTGCAATGCAGAATAACCTAATACTAACATACATCATCATGTGTAAACTGTTCATGTTTTAAGTCTGATCTTGTACTAGAAACTCTATCTAATACTGTATTTACTGTACTGTAAATCCCTCCATTCTTATATCTAGTGATTAAGGTGGAGCAGAGCTCTTTCCTCTGCTAGCAGCTGGAGCTGATGTGGGATTTTTCTCTTTTCCCAGGTTTTCCTCCAGCACCTCTCTCCTCTGCTGTCCCTCCCAACCTTTGCTGCCCTCTGGCTCACTATTCTGGATTTCATGGACAAGTACATGCATGCAGGATCCAGTGACCTACTGGTGAGGACAGTGATGATACTGATTTACAATATTGTAATGTGATTAAAGCTAAATGATACAGTTTTGACTCTAAAAGGAAAGCAAGGATGCCTTTAAACTAATGTCATAGATACTGTAATAACCAAAATATGAATTACATATTTTCTGGAAATCAGGTTTTAAAAAGTGAGCATCAAAACATATTCAGTGTCAACAAGTTGTTGTCTAACAACTTGTTGACAACATCAGTCCATTTGTAGAGAGTCTTTCAGAGTCAGCCTAAACAGCGTTTTGCTAGTCCAGTTTAATCCACAGAGGTTCCTATAGGTGTGTGGGGCTTGTTTTGCTGCCACAGAGGAGATACATTCATGACTTTCAAGTGTCCTGATGTCTTTACTGCAAAACTGAACCAGAGAAAAAAATATGTCTGTCAACGAAAAGTTCAAAAGGATAGCCTAAAAAATGCTGTGTCAGACAAATGAATGAAATGAATGAGTGCTTCATGAGCCTGACCTGAGAGTGGAGAACTGTGACTGATAGATAAGATACACAAATGAGAGTTTAGCATATGTATTGGTTTATATGAGAGGCAACTTTGCTAACAGGACAGGTACAAAAGTGTTTCCTATCCTTTCTCAAAAACTGTCTCTTCTAATCAGTCGTCCAGGATGCAGTAAAGAGTGACAAAACCCAAATCCATTTAACAATTGGTATGAAGATAGTTTTTATGACATATCTCTGATGTTGTTGGATGAAAAGAAGACACTTTTGCACAGCACCATATTTAATGACTGATGCATGATTCCTTTATTTACACGTGGATGTGAGTCGTATTTTTCCACCTAAAGCAAATCAACAACCGTCCATGTCCTGTCTTTAGTCTGCTGCTTTTTATAAGTCGCAAAACTATGTGGAGTATGAGTGAATGTTGCCATAGCTGTTGGTGACCATGCCCAAATCCCTCCATGTCATAAATGGTTTGGCATTTTGAGTCATTTGTGGACTATTGCCAGGTTCAGTTCACCACTGATGATACCAGCCTTAGAAACAGATCATGAAGCTATTCTTTAACGTCTCTGTGTTTATTCACTCTTTAGTGAAAGTATATTCATTTATGTCTCGTTATCATGTCTGATCAAGCACTGGTGAATGAAGACAAGTTGTCAATATTTCAGACTGAAACAGTTTAAGCATAGAAAAACCCAGTGGGCATGCCAGTCTGTAGACTAGAAAGGTGTTTTCAGTACATATTAAGTTATGTAAAATGGTCAAAGCCAGCAGACTGGGAAAAAACAGGAATTTACAGAACCTGAGCCTTGTGTAGGAAGACTGACTCTCTGACCTACCTGTGTTGTATGTGTAGTTGGAGGCAATCCCAGAGTCTCTAAAGAACATGCTGCTGGTGATGGACACA
Organism: Chromis chromis; assembly: GCA_900302755.1. Lineage (NCBI taxonomy): Eukaryota > Metazoa > Chordata > Actinopteri > Pomacentridae > Chromis > Chromis chromis. The sequence goes on from OMNN01030751.1 coordinate 28,010, forward strand.
GCAGGGATCTTCCACAGTGCTGACTCCAACACAGGATACTCAGACCTGTGGGAAATCACCTGGGAACGAATCGTCTGCTTCCTGCCTAACCTGAGGGAGGAGCTATTCAAACAGACTGTCATACAAGGTACACAGCACTATACATTTCACACAACATGAAGCTGGTTGAAGAAGTTCACAGCTTGACTTAATGCCATGACAACCTGTGCATATTAGTTTGTGGTGGTATTAGAAGCTTCGTACATTTCTCATGTCATTTCTGTGTTTATAGATCCAGTACCCAGTCCACCTGCAGAGCCTGTGCAGCCAATACTCCCAGCAGGCCGGCCTCCATCCCCTCAGGTGTCCGTACCACCCGCCCAGCCCC
>OMNN01030751.1:28396-38575 GCA_900302755.1 Chromis chromis
CCCAGCCCCCCTCCCCTGTCCCAGTCCCAGCAGAGGCTCAGACCTCCAGCAGGCCAGCATCACCCCACGAGCTTCAACCAGCCAGTGCCAATGGTAAAAACTCTAAAGCTTTCCTGTCTTCCACTAAACCTGAGCACACACAGGGATTTGTGCAAAGACACTGTAATTCAGCCAAAGCAAATGTAATGTAAACAGAGTTAAAGTTCTGTGTCGTAGCCACTGATGTGTTTTATGGATGTGGTATCAAGTGGTGGGAGAAATACCAACATTTCAAAAGTCACTCAAATGACTTTTTGTCTGTAAGGCGGAGCAAGAAGCCCCATGGGTGGGAGGAGGCTAGACAGTTATGAGAATGAGAAAAGCACAATAAAATCATGTAATCAGTCTTAACCCTCTAAACCCTGGGCAGTTTCTGGGCATTGCTTTGCACCTGACACACGTTTCCTCCCTGAGGGCTAATTTTTTACTGCAGTGTAAAATCCTGTACCTCTATGGAAAAAGCATGACCATAGCTAGAAGTAGAGAGAACTCAAAAATGTCTTTGTGCAGGATGACAAAGTTAGAATGTTAAAAACTTTTTTTGTTTTTTTAAAATTAGACATGTAGGAGAAAGTGATTTTGAAATATAATCATTTCAGGGCTGATCCGAATAGTAATTGCCACTATTCTAATTTCCGGGTCCAATTAATGACGACTATTCGATATGCGACACGCAGCGGCTCGTCACAGCTGGCCGTTCCTACTCCACTGGTATATTCGGCTGGTAACTTGAAGTATTTTCAATGCAAACAGAGTGAGAGAACTTTTTTGTATCATGAGTAACAGTTACTTTCTGAGGTTTATCATGGCGACAGTAGGCTACATACGGAAAAAAAACAGCACAGAGAAAAAAAGAAAAGAATATTCGAATGTCAAATTTACTATTCAAATACCACCGCAGTGAACGAATATTCGATTATTAGGGTCCAGCCCTAGATCATTTTAAGCTCAGAATTTAATTTAGGAATGTTGGAAAGTCAAAAATGAGACATTTTGTTGTGTTTTTACTGTTTCTGACATTTTGATGACTTTTTTAAAGACAACATGCCTGTAGCGCCACATTATGTTATAACGCAGCATTATATAATAATGTAATACATTTTCACCTCATTATGGAATAACGGCGCATTTTGTAATAAAATGCTTGAACGCAATATGTAATAAACTGTGCCGCATTTTGTAATAAGTTGTTACATATTGCATCAGTTCAAAATGCGGGTGTTGCACTTTTTTTATGAAGAAAATGTAATAATTTGGTGCATTATGTAACAACTTATTACAAAATGCAGCAAAGTTTATTACATATTGCGTTCAAGCATTTTATTACAACATGCGGCGTTATTACATAATGTGGCGCTACATGCCTTTCAAACCAGCTGGCGGGTTTGAGAGTTTAGAGGTTTAGGAAACTAATGATTACATTACAAACTGTAGTCACACCTAATGATTATTGTCATTATTGATTATTGTGCCAGTTATGTTCATGATCAATCAAATAATCGTTGAATCTGTAAAACATGGACAAAAAAGTGAAAAATAACCATCAAAATGTTTAAAAGCTCAAGGAGATGTTATAAAATGTCTTCTTGAGACGGTCCAAGAGCCAACGGTGTTCAGCGTGGGGAAAATATATCTGCTCCAATGGGGTTTGATGCTTTATGCAGAATTATTACACAATCTAACTGATATTGGACCAGCGAAACATTTACATCAGACTAATATAATAATGCAGCACATGAAGCACCTGTTGTTGCGCTGTCAAGAAGAGCTTCAAGAAGTGTAGGGAAACTATTTAAGGTGAAGGTTTATCTATAAAAGCTACGTAGCTGGAATCTATACAAGTTAGTGACCGAGATGTGAACAACAAAGCAGTGGAGGAACTGAGCTTATATTTATATACATTTATTAAACAACACAATAACAACTACTAACTATGACAACAAGAACACACATTAAGACAAACAACAACACAAAGCTAACAATGTGGTGAATATGAGTGAAGGAAAGGGGAAGGAAGAGAACACAATGTTACACAACACTGGGTCAGTATTATGGTGAAATCCAGCGTTCAGAGAGGAAGGGATGAACAGACCACACCTGAAAGCAGCTGCTAATGTGATGGTAGGTTCATTAACAGTTTGGAAGAATTTGCTTTTGGTAATAAAATAATTTAAAAAGTTGCACCAAGTTTCAGTGACTGAAAGTTACTAGCGAGCACGTTGTGATGCTGCGGTGGAGCTTCTGCTGATGGATGGTCTGGTCGGCCTGTTGATGCTGGTCAGAACAGCGGTGGACAGAGTGGAGCCTCCAAGTCAGTCTTGAAGAATTTAGGAAGGACTTAGGTCAAACTCTTGGGAAAGGTGAGACTGAGGAAAGACGACTGGAAGAAAGGAGGACTCAAAGTGGTGCTTTCAGGTTTGGTCTTTAAAGGGGACTTTTGAATGTCATTAAGTCAGGAGGGGGTCCTCCGTCAGGGAGGGCTGATGTCCATCTGTCCCTCAGAGTTACACTTTTAAGATACCTTTTAGTAGTTTATCATTTCTAAATAGTGCAACATGGTGGCACATCATTTCTATATATTCTGTGTTTCTCAACAGACGTAAACGAAGGGTCAGACTTAGATTCCTGCTGACACCAGTCCATTAAATGCCTTGATCGGCTCCAGTCCCATTGTTTGAGATCGGATCATGGCATCTCCTATTACTCACTCATCAAAACAGTTATTAAACCTCTGTCCATCTAATGGTGCAGCTCTAAATCACACACTTCTTATTTATACAGTATACAAACTGTGCACTTGCTGACTTAACCTCATTTCATGGTCTTCTGCAGCAGTTTTACAGTAAATGCTGCAGTCACATATCGTACCAATCACATTTAAACAAAGCCGATGCAGACCAGCTCCGAGTCTGTGTTTATTAAACTTCTGAGAATACAGAGCTGATCTAAAAGAATACTCAAGCCCGGCCTTCCAGTTGTGTCCTATTGTAAAGCTGACTAGTGGAGTAGTGACTGACCTGCATTAAAATCTGTGGTTTTGTTTTGTAGGATCAGACCGGTCGTCTCCGATCCCACCCTCAGTTCCTCCCATGCCGGTGCCGTTAACAGGATCTCCTACCCAGGCTCCTTCACCTTTGAGCCAGTCCCCCCTCATCCTGCAGCCCCTCGCCTCTCCCCTGCAGGTGGGAGTCCCGCCCATGTCCCTGCCAATCATCCTGAACCCTGCCCTCATTGAAGCCACGTCCCCTGTACCGCTGCTGCCTGGTCCCAGACCTACGAGTCCCTCTGATGAGGTCAAGTAAGGGGAACTCCATCTGCCCTCCAGCTGCATTACTCTCTCTTTAACAAATGGACCCAGCTCTTACTTTAACAGCTGCTTGTCACCAGGTCTCTGAACTGATGTATGACAGGACATCACAGATGAATTATAGCCCCTTTGATTTAAAGTAAGAATCTCCCTGAACAGGTCACATTGTTGAAAGACCAGTTGCTGGAGCACCTTGCTTTCTATGTGCAATTTTTGTGTTTATCTTCTAATAATAAATTAGATAAATGACTAAAGGGAGATAATGTACTAGATATTTGGAGCAGAAAATATTGCATGAAAGTCTTTCTAGGAAAAATCTAAAGTGTGATTGAGGCACTGTGACTTCAGAAATCCCAGCAGGTCTATAGCACTCAGAGCGCTACCATTCTGTCCTCACTCATTTTGGGTTTTGGCAGCCTGGGGAGAGTTTATGTTCTATCACTTGTGGTGGAAAATTGACTTGTAGAATCCATTACTTTTAAACTCATTGCGTTATGTATATTTTAAACTGATACAATAAAAAAATAACCATCTCCCCACCTAATTTTTATTCTTTATAAGGTAAGGAAGGCTTTAAATGATACGTCTGATGACATTCTGTATTTTACTTACGGTCTTAAAATCTCTTCAAAAGACAAAAACCAATCATGTGTTTGTGCATCTCTTAAAAAAGGCTCAACACATCTGGACACTGTAGTTTTTATTACACACATATGAGGACAGCAATAGGACTCTATGGAATGGAGGAATAAGACACAGTGGGGTTTTATACACACACCAGACTTAGTTGGAATCATTCTGTGCTGGTCTTGGTCTGCCCACAGGATGTGTTGGTAGTAAGGAAAGATCAGATACCACCAGCTATGGGGCACAGTACAATGTTCAACACCTTATTCTGACTCCTGAGGGAACAGTTGTCTGTTGTAACATCAACATCGGGCTCATGTATTCAGGATTAGCCTGATGGTGGACTAGACTGAAAGGGTACTATAACAGACTTGAGGGGTTAGTGTAGACCCAGCACCATTAATGAAATCATGGCTGAGTTCTCAAAAGAAAGAGAAACACCTGAAGGACACACCTCTCACCTGGAGGGTGACCACAGTCCTGCCCTTCACATAGATTTGAACTTCAAGCTGACCTCATAGCTTTGCCTGTATGCCTGTGCTGGAGATTAAACAGGGGCAGTAAAGAACCACACAAGTACATTAATGGGATTTTAGGTACTGCATATTGGTGATTAAACAGCATTTCTATGGCAAGCCTTTTTAACATTTAATAGCCGACATCCACACCATCATGTTTACTAGTCCATCTACTAGACCATCATTCTGGACAGTCAAAACCACAGCTGGAGATGTGTGTGATTCAGTTTGGACTAGTCACAATCATTGCTGCATATATCTCAAATGTCATTATAACTGTGCTGATTGTTCATGCGAGGCTTCCCAGTAGATGTTGGTCCAGCAAAGCATCTGGATATTGTCAGCTAAAGTGGTGGCAGCTGCTGTTGTGTGAAACATCATCAGACGATGCTGTGAAGGGCTTATCAGTAAGGTTTTGTGGATGATGAGAGCTTCACTCATTAGAGACTTGTGCCATGGCTGCTCTGACATGCCGATAAGACGGCTGGTACATGAGGTTACAGTTCATGTGCCAAAGATTGTTTGAAAATCAACAACCTTGCACTCGTCGTAGCTTCTCACCTAAATACACATAACTGCAGTGTCATTTTGCCTTGTCACAACTCTAATGCATGATATCTGTAATTACATGTTTACAGGCAGTCTGCAGTTACCTACTGCGTCATTCTGACCTGTTCAGACTTCTGGATCTAAAAAGGACAGTTGTTGTTGAATTGAGGGTAAATTCAGATGATGTCTAATCAGATTAAAGTGTAGATAACTAAGACTAGTCATGGTTTAAATGCAGATATCTGTAATGTGAAACACTTGAATGTAAAAACGGCTTGCCATAGTTTTGTGTAGCTTTGACCTCAGTTGGATGTTCCAGAGGGCGTGGCACCACTGAGGGATTCATGTCTGAATCAGACCTGTATAGAAACAAAGACTATTTAAAGAGCTGCTGGTTGTTCTGTTTCAGAGAGTTGTGTTGTTCTGTAACAGCCGGACACACAGACGCTGACCTGGACCCATTATTTTCTGTCTTTTTAGTTCTTCATGAGCTTTTTGTCCCCGATGGCTAACAAAGAAGTAGGCGCCTTATGAAATCTAGTAAACAAAGAGTAATCGTGTGCATGTAAAGCCTTTGGCAGATGGATTGGAGACGTCACATGTGTAACATGCAAGTGTAGATACCAGCCATGAGCTCAGTCCACTGGAGGAGGACACCTACAGCTCCTTACAGTGACTCTCCTACTTTATAACAAGTCATTTAAAGAGCTGAATATTGATGTGATTTGATCATGTTTGTGTAGCGCGCTGTGGACCACAGTCCATGTGATTAATCCCCAGAGCCTGAGGAGGAAGTCTTTACAGCTCTCTATCATATCACAGGAAATGTAAAGAAAACATTAGAGCACTAACTTAACACCTTAGACTTTACTGTAACTACTGCTCAATGCTTCATGTTGGAATTGAATTAGCACTGAAAGCATCTGAATTTGTAAACCATCTATTTCTGTTCATGTGGTTAGATTCATTCTGCAGGTGTATGTGGCAGAACACACATCTCACAGACACGACTAGCACAGCATTGTAGAAAAAATGAATGTGTCTAATATTTAAAACCTGACGGACACAGAGTTCCCTGCTCACAGACTGAGGCTCATTTGTTTTTAAGAATTGGTCCTTTGTGGCTCAGTCTACTAACCACAGGCCTGTGTGATAGGAATCATCAGAGTTAAAGGAAATGTGTGTTCAGCTTGTGTCCTGCATCTGTTTTAACAGTTGTTCTTCCGTAAGAACAATGAACCAGATAAAAACAGGAAGCTTTGCTTTAATGTTAAAATACAGCACTGATCTTTTGGTCCCATTTGTACTTGTTCATTATAATTCTGACGTATGATCTTCGACCAGGATTTGACCATAGAACATATATAAAAGATGGATGTAACCATGACATCACACATTGGTTTGTGGTCCGCCATTTTGAGGCCTCCAGTTTGAAATGTGACCGTCACCATCTTAGTCTTCTGAAGCCAGATGTAGTGATGGAGGGCTGAGTGAACACATGAGAACACTGCAGCCTAAAACATCCCCTGCTTTATCATTAGTTTTCCTCTTAATGGGATCATAACTTACTAAATAAACACCATGCTGTATTTGAAAAGTATTATAAAGTATATAGTCCATAAACTCATTAGGTAAATGTTAACTAAGTTATCAGATGAGAAGTAGGCTTATGCAGGTTTAAGACACTTGTGCATAGGCTACGTGCATCTATTAACTTCAACACAGCATAAAACTTCAAACCAGCATACCAGAGAGGAATTGAACCCACATAACAGTGACGGATGGTTTTCAAAGGAAAGTCTAGAAATGCTATATTCAGTGATATTTTCACTTTCCCAGTAAGTATTCAGTCGTGGTAACAATGGGCTCTTCAGCGGCCCCAGTTTGCTTCCCTAGACATGTGCTGATGTTGTTGCATGCTGATTGTGCCTTGTGTACAATAACATGTATCCTGGCAAACTGACTAATACACTATTCAGCTCCATTCAAAGTGGCCCTGGGATTCTCTCAGTGATGTTTAATATTATTTATTGAATTGAGGAAGTGGTGATGGATGTTTCCGCTGCAGTACAGACGACATAGATACAGAGTGTGTCGGTCAGGTAAGAGTACAGCCTTATAGAGCCACCAACATGGACGTTGAGTGTTTATTTGTTGTACAGGACTTTTTACAGGAAATTACGTGAATATAGTGTGTGTATGTATATATACACACACACCTATATATATATATGTGTGTGTATATATATAGGTGTGTGTGCATCTCAAAGAATTAGAACATTGTGAAAAAGTTTTTGTTGTAATTTAATTCAAAGAGATAAACTTTCATATATTCTGTATTCAGTAAAGTGGAATATATTTAAGCCTTTTTTTTTTTTGATGCTTATAGCTCGTGAAGACCAGACATCCAGTATCTCAAACTATTCAAATATTTCTTAAGATCAATCACAAAAAGGTTTTACAATACAGAAATGTCCAACTCCTAAAAAGTATGTTCATTTATACACTCAGTACTTGGTTGGACCTCCTTTACTACAAATGACTGCATCAAGCGGTGTGGCATGGAGGTGATCAGTCTGTGACTCTGCTGAGGTGTTATTGAAGCCCAGGTTGCTTTGACAGAGGGCTTCAGCTCATCTGTGTTTTTGGTCAGTGTTTTTTATCTTCCTCTTGACAGTAAACCATATGGGGTTCTTTAGGGTTCAGGTGAGGTGAGGTGAGTTGTTGGGCCTATCAAGCACAGTAATATGGTTAGCAAACCATTTGGTAGCAGTTTTGGCCTGTGGGCAGGTGGTAAGTCCTGCTGGAAAAGGAAATGGGCACCTCCATAAAGCCTGTCAGCAGATGGAAGCATGAGTTGTGTTGACTTTGGACTTGATAAAACACAGTGGACCAACACCAGCCGATGACATGGCACCCCAATCATCACAGAGATCACACAGTAAACTTCACACTGGACTTCAAACACCTTGGATTCCTAGCCTCCCCACTCTTCCTCCAGACTCTAGATGGTTGATTTCCAAATGAAATGCAAAAATCGGCTTTGATCTGAAAAGAGGACTTTGGACCACTGAGCAACAGTCCACTTCTTTATCTCCTCAGCTCAGGTAAGATCTTCTGACATTGTCTGTGGTTCAGGAGTAGCTTGATATGAGGAATGCAACAGTTGTAGCTTCTTTCCTGAAGACGTCTTTGCTTGGTGGCTCTTGATGCTCAGACACCAGCCTCAGTCCTTATGAAGCCATCCAGAGTTCTTACATAGACTTTTCTTGACGATCTCCTCGAGGCTGCTGTCATTCCTGTTGCTAGTGCACCTTTTCCTACCACCTTTCCCTTCCAGTCAACTCTCCATTAATATGCTTTCATACAGCTCTCTGCCAACAGCCTTTTCAGCAAGGACCTTCTTTCTGCCCTACTTGTGAAGGGTGTTGATGATCTTCCTCTGGACAACTTTTCTGAAGATTTAGTTTTGGCCTTTTATGCCTTTATTGGATAGGACAGTGGATAGAGTCAGAAACGGGAGAGTGTGGAAGGACATGCAGTAAACGCCTGAGGTCGGAATCAAACCCGAGACAGCTGCTACGCCTCTACACTTGGGTCACGCGGCATAACCATTAGGCTATCGGGGCGCCCCCTCTAGACAACTTTTAAGTCAGCAGTCTTCCCATGATTGTGGTTGTGTGTAATGAACTAGACTGAGAGATAAACGGTATTTATACTGTTTGAATAGTTATTTAATCAAACTTGAAATGAAATATTCTGATGATCTAAAATACTGGATTTCTGATTTTCATGAGTTCTAAGCCATGTGTCATGAGTCTAGAATATGTCAGATTTTCACTTTTTAAAATAATTGCTGAAAAATATGAAACTTTTTCACAATGTTCTAATTATTTGAGATGCACTAGTACACATTTAAATGAGAGGTAATGTACTTTTTACGATGTAATAAATGTAAAGAATGTGCTCATCCTGGTGTGTGTTGGCTTTCTTACTACTTTCTGTAGTCTTAATTGCAGCTTCTCAAAAAAGCTGAAACTACCAGAGAGAAATATCTGGTTTTTGGTCACTGTGTACAGTCACAGATGGAGACCGGGTTTTCCATATTATAAGCTTGACATATCATTTTCATCAACTGCTCAATATCTCATCTCTATCCTTAACCTTAGTTATTAAAATCATCAGTTTTGAGAGCCATGAAATCAGCTTTATAGCAGTTGTTCATGGTTTAATACAAACTTGAATTTATAAACAAATTGTGGTTTGAAAGTGAAAAACTTTACTTTCCCAGTGTCAAATTGGAAAGTTCAGCAACTATTGATCAACACCAAGAGACAAAAGGACTGTGGCAAGTTGCTCAACAACCACTTTACCAAGTAGCCTGAAAAACTGTGTCCCCAAGAGAACTGGAGCTGTGGTCAAGACAAAAGCTGCTCACACCAAATACTGACTAGATGAAGTTTTCTACTGCTTCCATTTAGTCGGTAGTTCATTGATCTATTACTTATTTTTTATGTAATTATTTTTGGAAGCATCCTCACTTATCTTATAAACTTTGGTACAGTAATGTATACAATACTCTATATTACATGTTCTTGTCAACAGATCCAATGTGCACGTACAAACCAATGAATTCATCTACTAACATGTACTGTGCATTGAAGCCTGATATCTATGATTACGGTGCTGCTCCACAGGCGTTCAAAACTATTTACCAAAATGAAACTATATAATTGCACAAAAATATAAAAGCTAATTTTATATTCAATTAGTTTTAATTCTGTTCTTTCTTTTTAACACAAGAGAATAAGTATTTGTTGTTTCAACAAATGACATAGCTACAACAGAATGGACATTAGAAACAAAACAGACAAAGTGAGGGATCACTAGATCTGGATGTGATTATGGGATTCACTGAGGATGAAAGGAGTGATTCTTTTAGCATTTCTCCTAGCTTGACTGGTCTGGTAGGGTTTTGTAGTAGGATTACAAATGATGTCTGCTATCAAATGCTTATTGCTTGAAAGAATAAAGACACTTCTACCAACACTAATACTATAAACAGTGTCATATGTAACCTTTTAAAACTCAACAACAGTGAAAAACAATAGAAACACGTGTTGAAAGTCTGAGCAGACC
>OMNN01030751.1:38595-52348 GCA_900302755.1 Chromis chromis
GACCCCTCATTTTTTTTTTTTTTTTAGTAAACTAACCGTATCAGAAACTACATAGGCCAGAAAAAAACTGTTATACAATATTTGTACATGGAATGTAAAAACATCATGAAACAAGGAGGCAGAATATCAAACTGTACGGACGTAAATGATCTAATCTATAAAGAATTCAATATCTTGAAGGGACAGTGAAACATAAATGTGAACAGCACTCCACTCACAAATAGTTTTCCTCTTTAATCAACAGATTCCACATCAAAAGCCCTACTGTTGCATCCCCTACCTACACCATCAGCAACAAACAACAGTTAGAAAAACCAGCCCCTGAAACCAGGATTCCTCACTTGGTGTCCAGCTTGGCCATTTCCTGAAGGTATATTCCAATGCTCTCGCTGTCAAACAGCACAAAGTAAATGTTTTTCAGAGAGGAGCTGGTGGACGACACAAAATGGTTGGAGATGGCCTTGAGAATGAGCTGAGCAGCCGTTTGCTTTGGGAAGCCGTTCCTGTGAGAGAGAGTCAGGGGGTTGGATCAATGTGTAGTGAGCAGTGGATAAAGAGCAGTGAAGACTAATGCACATGAGCTGCAGCTACAAGTAACAGCTGGTAATGATGTGAATGTTCTGGGGGAGACAAATGATTTCACAGCTGCACTAGTTCTGATTCTGACTGAACTCCAGACGTGGCCACAACAGCCAGCATCTTCTAGGAGAGAGAGCCTTTCTGAGACCAGAACCCTGTAATTACACTCATAAACAGGATTCCTTATCACTTTGTTTATTGTGACACTCAACAGCAACATGATGAGGTTAAAAAGAAGAATCAATACCTGCTATCACTTAACACTACTGGAGAAGTGTTCTCTGTTCTCCCAGGCCGCACACAAATGGATGTTAAAATGTAAATGTGGCTGCAGCTGTAATTAATGACCATCATCAGTGTGAGCATCACTGAGCCAACTAGTCACAGTGAATCCTGAGACACATTCACATCACTCCATCAGTCAGGGGAGAACTCTACTGGTTTCTACAGTCAGATGGTGCCTAATGACAGAATGGTAGGACGCTGATTCATGGGAATAATCCCTCTGAGCTCAGGTGTTGGATGTAAAGTGTTGTGCTGCTTATGTACTCATCAGTCAGCATAAAAGCTGTTCAGATGATTATTGGGGATATGAGTTTTTAACCCCACAGCTTAAAATCATCTCATTGACAGCGTTCCACAATTTATAAAACACATTTTATTTTCTTTGGACATAAGATGATAAACAAGTCAGACATTTATTATAGCGCTCTAATAGCCAACTAAATGGGCCTCCTCTGGGCCTCTGTCTCTGCATGTTGGGCTTTTTTAGACATTCCCACATTTACTAAGTAACAGCTCCACAGCTATACATCCAAATGAGAAATGTTGGGCTCTAGAGACACTCTGGAGGATTTATATACAGTCATTTTGTGTGTGTCCATCACCAGGCCTGAGGGACACTATGAAAACTCCAAAAAGCAAACACTTCATTTTTAACTTCTGCCTAATAACACTGAGTCAGTCCAGTTATTGAGCCTCTCCTAAAAAGTCTCAAATGCAACTCTCCAACACACTAACAGTATGAAGATGAACGATGCTACACACAGTTTGGTCATTTTCGTACTAGAGCTTCTTCATTTTAGCCACTTGGAGAGCTTTCAGGAGCGACGAGAGTCACATTTACCTTGACAAAATGGTGATATGACCCGGTCCCAGGACCAGGATCACATGGGTAGAAAGGATCCCCCCATGTCAGTCTTTACAATAAAGCTCCAATATATGAGATTTTGAATACAAACACAGCAGCAAACAACTGTCTGCTATGTCTACTTATAGTGGAGTAATAGTGTCACACTCCCTGTGTGTGTCTCTGTTCTGGTTGTTAGTCTAGTCGTGTGCATGTTAGTGCATGTGAGTCTCTCCCTTTGAAACTGTTCCTCCTCACATTCTTAAACCATCTGAGAGTGATCTCCCTTACTGTAGTGTAAAAGTATAAGTGCAGTCCAGAGAGATAGATGCTGAGCCTTTCAAAGCTGCTGTCTTTTCTCATGGTTGGGTATTGGTAGGATTTTATCTGACTCCAGAGCTAAAACAACACTTTTAAAACGGTCTAAACCAATACCTAAAAAATAAAACAAGAAAGGCTTGTTTATGGCCTTTTTGGAGCTCTAGAGGGAAGATAGTTCAATCAAAAGCTCAGGCATTTAAGCAGCACCAACATGAGGCCCTGGAATCTGTGTTACTAACTGGTCTGGTAGCTACCAGTCATAAAGGCTGGAACAGGCTGTGAAGCAGCTCTTCAGTTGTAGATGAACCCTAGTGGTCAAATGTGAGTGAGCGAGCACAGGAGCAGCTCTACTGAGTGACACACAGACAGTCTGAAGTGTGGAACTCACCGTCCGGCAGGGAGTGAAGGGAAAGCCACTGACTTGAGCTTCTTCTCCTCTGCTGCTGAGAGGCAGTTCTTCACCGTCTTCTCCAGCTGGTCCTCACATTTCTCTGAGCCCCACTGAGGGATGTTACAGTGGATGATGAAGCGGGCTGCCATCCCATTGGCCTGGCTCACTGCCACTGCAGGATGCACACACACACACTTAGTCTGACTGTGTTACAGAACTAATGAGTTTCTAAAGAGCAGAGGTGTGTACGACTCATAGACTGTATCTTCTACATGTGGTCTCTAGTAGGAATGTTCTGATTACATCAGTGATAACTATTTTGTCATGTACATATGTTCACTATGGACCAGGGAGCTGTTTCCAGATCATCAGTCTTCTAAGTTAATATCCTGACTCTCTAAACGTTAACTAAAGCAGCTCCTAAATGCAGATGCCCATGTACACTGTTAAGACTTGGACCGTCAGCAGCTCAAGATGATGCTGACATCGTTAGAACTTTGTTTTTAAATGTTTGTAAGCAGTTTTGCCCAAACAGGGAGGCACTGCTCTGAATCTCATATTCAAACTACAATACATTAACCTTAGTCAATTTAGTTTGAATATTTTTAAAACCACTAAAAACTCGGTTCACTGAATCACTGTGATGTCCTGTCTGCAGGTTCACATGTAAAGTCACTTACAGTGGATCATCTTCTTCCATCTATCTTCCTGAATGTCCATGTTTAAGCCCTGGACTGACTTTGGCATCTAATTCCATGCTAACCTTGTTCTGTTGGACTGTCACTGCCACAGCTGTAGTGATATCTAGCTTAACACTAAAACACTCCACTGGCACAAGAGGACTTGAAACTCTGCAGCATGAATTTCTTCTACTAAATGTTCTTGGAGTTGCAGGAATTTATATTGCAATTATGAAAAACATGGCAGAAGCAAAGAAACAGAAGCTGTTTGGGGTTCAGAGGGTTAAAACTTAACATCCCAGCTGATACAGTTTAGCGTGTGTGAAGTGTCTGTACAGGTCAGTCTATACCTGACGCCACCTCCAAAGGCCCCTGTGCTTTCCGCAGCTCCTTAACTCCGTCCAGGAACTCCCTGCCTCCAGCTTTCTCCAGGGCATTGCCTGAAAACAAGGCACAGTAGAAGCTGAGCACAAGTGAGTCTGAAAGTCTGAATAGTGGCTAATAAAGACAACACATGACCATGCCCTCCTTACCCACTCCATCTTTGAGGTCCATCTCTGCATTTGTTGGGTTAATAATCCCCTCCACCTTGATTGATCCGATTTTGCCGATTTCACTCTCTGTTAGTGAAAGCTGTGGATTCACAAAGACGTCAACACAATGGGACAAAACAGCTGCTGTGTTTTCTTCCTGAGTGGATTTGGTAAATGTGGTAGATCACACTGACATGTTGGGCTTTTATCAAACATACTGACCAGATGCTGTTATCTTAACTGTACCACCTGTCAGCTATACACACACACAATGCACAACTGTTTACTTCCATGCACTTTATAATCACCACTGTAACTACCTTAGCACCGCCATAGGGACTTCATTCAAACCAAAGTTTGCAAATGCACAGTGCACTTCACGACCACTCCCGTTGTCAGTTTAATATACTTATTTATTTAAACTGCTATAGTTTTTCTACATTGTGTCCATTTGGTTAAGGTGGATCTTTCACTGTACAATGTAACCATCTAGTTTTCTGTGCATCTGACAATAAACCTCTTGGATCTCTTTAGTTCACAAGACACAGCCCTGACACTGTGTGTGTCTAATACATGTACATTACCTTTTGTCCAAGGAACAGGCTCTTTGCTGACAGGATGGTGAAGCCATCTCCAGGACCGTCTTCCGCTGTGGAGTTTGGTACAGACTCTTTGTCGTTGTCTGTGCTCTTTGCCAGATGGAGAGAAAAAACATCCATTAAATAGCACTTTAATCAGAAAGCACCTCATCAATCTGGCTATAGATCAGTACTAGCTGAGTAGTGACTCAAGCAGATTCAAAAATCAAGACAGCATTTGATGCATTGTCAAATTCTTGGGTTTGTTACTTACTGTTAATATAATATTGCATGATTTCAGCTTCATCATATTGTATTTTGACAAAGTTCTTGATTTAACACAAATGCATTAAGCAGTTTGGCACATTGTGCTAAATGTTAAGCATAAAAGTATTTTATTGCCTCTGAACATCAAAGCTTGACAAAATAATCTAAAGTCAAGGTCCTTGTATTCGCTTTTTTACCGTCTTTAACTGACACAGTTCAACTCCTAAACCCAGCTGGATGTCAAAGCTGCTCAGACATGGACTTTGTTGGATTTGACTAGCCCTGCCATGAGAAGTGGTTTAAAATTCACCCATGACTACAGCTGATTATGTCACGTTTGAAACAATGTGATTTTGTTGTTGGGGTACAGGTTTCTGCATCAATTTCAAAAAGGTTTCTGTGACACCTCAGAGGACTCAGCTGTGACCTCTAAAAGCATACTGAGGTTACAGAAAGTATGTTTTGTCCTGCAGTTGGCTACAGTTTTAAACAAGTAATAGACATGTTGCTTCCTATCTGTTGCATGAGGTGATGACTGGCCTCAGTATGCTACAAACTAGACCATAAGACATGTCAAAGCACCAAACTGCTCCTACCTGTTATGATGAATTGAACAAATGGGGATGATGATGTACACTTTCACTGAGAGGTGGTTTCATATTGTGTTCAACAGTTTGTCAAGTATTGCAGCTTTACAAAACGTCCACCAACTCTGGTGGGGTTAACAAAGTAATTCAGTCTATGTTATTTCCATACACCTTTGCCTGTACAGTGTTTTGGATAGTAAGCTTGCCCTTGTGCCAACATTACAGCAGAGAACTGAAAAACAGTAGCCAGTTGATCAGTAAATTATACTTCATGTCATAATTCTTAGACAAAAGACTGTCAGATGCTTCTGAACTAACTTAGACAGTTCACTTACATAACTAGCTTTTCTCTGTTCAGGCAAAGACCTTCTGCAAGACCAGTTAAGGCAGATTAATGCATTCCGTGTCTGCGGATCACAAGGGTACACAAGATGCAAATTTCATCATCCACCCAAGTCCACGAGGGTCCGCATCCAAAATTTGGGATTGCGTGACTGTCCACACTACAAGTGTGGCGACTGTACATGTGCCAGGAAAACAAGAGGTGCTTTAAACAAATGTTTTGTAGAAGAAGAGACAAGGAGAATCCCAGTCATCCACACCCTTAGAATTCATCATTAAAAGAGTCATAATTGAAGAATTTGCTGCCGAACTTTGGAGGAGCTTTGTTTGTACATCGTTCCATCGATGGAGCACAAGTTCAGTACATTGTTGTCATTTGTTCAGAAATCCTGTGATGTTTTTACACTTTGCCTGGCACACCTCAGGAATAATCAGGGATATGGTGTTAGAGCCCAAGCTGTCACCAGCTGCTGTTTTCCTGTGTGTTTTTATGTTTTTGAAATAAGGGGAAAGGCCATGTAGAAGACCAGCCCTAACATAGTATGAACAGAGCCGCATCCGCAGTCCGCTTATCTGTCTGCACACACGGAAAGCACAAACTGACCATTAACTTTATTGTCAGTTATGCTTCATTTGTAGCTCAGTGGGGAAAAAGACAGGAGTCAGTGGTTTGGTACACCGTACACTGAACAAAGAGCCTAAATGTAGTGACCCCTTCTTTTCTATTCGTTTGGAATCAAGAAGTCAGCTCAATTGAATTGTGGGACTGCCAGAGATTGTTCTTTTGCAGTATACTGAGGCCTTAATGGCGCCCCCCCTCCCCCATCCCTGTGTATTCTGTCTGATGAGATGACTGACCTTTGGCTTGCGGCCTCTTTTGCCTTTAACCTTTTTGAAGGATTTGACTGGCTTCTTGCTCTTTGCGCGTCCTTCCTGCTTGTCGGGGACGGACGCCTGGGTGTCCACTTTTACCCGGCTTCCCCTTTTCTTTGAGAGCAGCTCTGGGTGGATCCGAGGCAGAACCCCTCCATTTGATATGGTCACCCCCCTCAGAAGCTGATGGTAAAAAACATTCCAGAAATAAGGACTGTGTATTTTCTGTACTGTCCTACAGAATACAAAACACACCCTTTGGCTTCACAGGAATGTTTTTCCCTTCAGGAAACTGTTGTGGTTGTTCCAAGCAGAGGGTTAACCACAGTGTTGGGACACTTAAATGAAACATTAGCTGTTACACACACCATCTGCTGTCAGCAGAGACCTTCACTATTCCCACACATACACCTTGCACCCCTGGGAAAACACTTTCACTCTCATTATCATGCCAGGGCAGTTGCTAATACAATATAATTTTAGCAATATGATATAATTACAGCAATACAAAAACACAATTTAATATGGCTGAACCTTGGCTTTCATTAGAAAGGTGCTAATGTTTTAAGTATCCAGACATCCAGTACCTGATACCTCTAGAAACTGTACAGTCTCAAGCTGTACAACATGTGTTTATAGTGGTGGAGCCACTGGTGTTTCTGGCACAGTTGATGAGGCTAAAGGTGCATGAGGCAACCTGATCCACTGGCAGCTCCGGATGGCAGACAGACGTTTGTCTTTCAATGTCGAGGTCTTCGTTACTTGGGTCATGTTGGGTGGTGTCATTAATGTAAAAGCTATTTCCACTTTTCCACTGGTGATTAACAAAGGTTGCACTTGGTACAATGTGTACACTGACAATCATGTGAATAAAGTGATGATGAGCCCACAGAGAATTACCCTCAACTGCAAATAATTCTCTGAATGTTCTCTTCAGGTGGAACAGCAGGTTTTCCACTAATCACAAGGTTGGCAGTTTGATCCCTGACCCCTCCATGTGCCGAAATGCCCTTGTGTAATACACTAAACCCCAAGTTCACCTGATGACAGGTGAGCACTTTGCATGGCAGCTCTGTGGCTATCGGTGTGTGAGCATGTGTGAAACGCTCTGTTGTGATTAAAAGGCATATATAAGGAGTATAAAAGTGCAGAGCACCAAAACACTTCCTGTTTTGGCTCATTGTTTAGTTTAACAGATCATAAATTCCACTCTCAGCAACAGCTGTGTTCAGTGAAAACAATCTGAAAACCCACTTGTCACTACCTGCACACCATCATGCTTACACATATCGGGCAGGAATGGGAATACTTCACAACTTGCCTGGTTTCCCTGGTTTTAGGATTTCTTCAGCATCAAAGTAGTTCAATTCAGGGGCTCATGTTATCATTTTTCATGTATCCATTGCAACATTTTACTTTTTGTGTTTTGTAAACGTTTCAAATACGTTCACACAAGTGAAGGCTTTTACCGTTGGAATAAAACAAACATACTAATGTTCAAGCTCATGTTTAATACAATAAATCAGGTAGGCCCATTGCCTCTATTAGGTTAGCAGAGTGATAATCACATTAACCTTTCTCATTATTAACATCACATAACTAGAAGTTAATCATAATTACAAGATAAAGTCTCCATGTTTTTTTCTTTTGTGAATGCAATGCCCATGGATCAGGTGGTAGAGTGGACTGTCCACTGATCATAAGGTGGGGGGTTTTGGAAGTGCCATGTAGCAAGACACTGAACCCCAAGTTACTCCCAGTTCATTTCTTCTGTGAAAGCAATGCCATTTACAGTCAGAGTGTGTGTGTTAATGGGTGAATGAGAAACACATTGTAAAGCAAGACACACAGCAATCACTGATTCAGATTGTGAGAAGCTGGCTCTGCTTGTACCTGAAATGTGACTGTCTACACACACATATCAGTCAGCCACTCGTACTGCACTGTGTTACCTGGTTCAGCTCCTCATCATTGGCCACAGCCAGCTTGATGTGCCTGGGAGTTATTCTGCCTTTCTTGTTGTCCCGTGCTGCATTTCCTGCCAACTCCAAGATCTCAGCTTCGAGGAGAGAAAACAGAGTGTTGAAAGCCATCTGACATGCAGCATGTGTTGTATTTCCCACTGACTACCTGCCCATTAGGAACAGTCAACGTGATTAGGTCAAACTCCTGTTTGGAAGCTGTAATGTTATGTGTACAGGAACACTGCAAATAAGCGGTCAGGAAAATCTTGTTTTTTTTCTTTTGTTTGTCTCTTTTTGTCTTTTTAGAATCCTAATTTGTTTTGTTAGCTTTATAGTCCAAGAAACTTCATTAGTCCCGTTCCTATTTACTTAAGAATTAGACCTGTGCCCTGCAAGTTTTCTATTTTGTGTTGTTTAACAGGACAGGACCTAAATGCATATGAAATTGTCATCTAAAATAGTAATAAATGTTGTAAATCTCCAAAGGATCAAACAAAAAATAACTGGAAGTACATAAAAAAATGTAAACAAAATGAGCTTCAAGGCTGAACTTAGAATGAAGTTATACAAGAGACTTACAGTGGGTTACAATGTTCTCATTTGTCTTCCACTGCTCAGGATTTCTCAATTTTTTTTAGCTGCAGTTCTGAGACAAAGCCCTTATGTGGGCATGTAGGGTATTACAGCACTGCTTCCTCACTAGCCAGCTTTTAGATGAACAGGTCAATGTACCAGAAGTGCAACAAGTGTTAAAACTTCTAATATTTTACCCATTAAATTCTCTTTCTTCTAGTAGCTGTCATAATACAAGGCAAGAGTCTTAATTTATCTAAGGTTATTATTACTAATCATAAATAACCATATTGATACTTTGGCAGCTGATTGAATTTAAACTAACATGACACAATAATGATGTTACACTTGTTGATTGCTTTGGCCTCAGCCTCAGCCACAGCTAACATACTATTAATTACAATATGAATCAGAGCGCTGCTGCTGCATGTCCCTCATCAGGAGAAGATACTGTGGCCATCCTGAGCCCAGTCCTCATGTTGTCCTGGTGAAGTCAAAGAGGCAGATACACCAGAAACGGTGACATTCATACTCTCAGATTAATTGTTAATTAGCTTTAGTTATCCTGTGGCCAATTAATGTAGCGTGATAATCAAGAGAAATGTGTCAAAACGGAAACTAAACAGTGAAGTAGCACAACTATAAGACGTAGTACTGAAACTAGAGAAAAGTTACTACTGAGGACAAACTCCAATCAGTGAAAGTAAGGGGAGAATGCTGTAATGGAATGTTGCACTCTTGTATAATTGTATTGTAAAGCCTGCTTTTAAATCTATTTTTATTCACTTTAATTTTTTTGGTTGATTCTTGAGAAATTGTGTTAAATCAGGCAGGTAGGTTGTTCAAAGCCTCTTGGGAAACTTCCCACAGTTCCTCTGTGGGTTCAGTCTGTCTCGGTGTCTTCATGTAATCCCAAACTGACTCCAGGATGTTTAGATCAGGGCTCTGTGGGCTTCAGGCCATCTGCTACGGGACTCCCTGTTCTTCATGTGGATCAAGAGAATTCTTTATGACTGTCTGGATGTTTGGACTTATTGTTCTGCTACAGATGAATTTGGGACAATCAGACACCCTCCCAATGGTGTTGTTTAATTAGAACATCTGAGGTGCCTAAACTTCTGCACAGTACTGTGTATGTTGCCCAGTGAGCATATGCTGATACATTTACAGCGTGTATCACACTCATGCAAATATACAGTTGTAAACAAAAGCTTACAAAAAGTTTTTTTGTCATATTTCCAGAAGACCTATAATAAATCTATGATAGAACCAAAATGCATGATTGTTTTTTAATGTGTGACAAAGACACGTGTGTTTGAATGATTCCATCATTAAAGATTTAGAGTTATAGCAGTCATTGAAAGCTCAAGATCTCCATTATGTACAAGGTCTTTACAAGTGTAAACTTTTGTGCACAACTATGTGCTCACAGACACGGAAGCTGGTAGGTATGATGCCTGAATCATGTGATGCCGCCCTACCTGCCAGGTACTCGATGACAGCTGCCATGTAGACAGGCGCCCCCATGCCGATGCGGTATTTGTGTGTGCCAGTGCGCAGGTATCTCATCATCCTCCCTACAGGGAAGATGACACCTGCCCTGGCTGAACGGGACAGCTTGGTGGCCTTCTTCTTTCCTCCTCTGGCAGACATCCTGGTCTGGACATAGAGAGCAACCACATCCAGTCAATAACCAAAATAACACATTCTACATGCACAGCAGAAGATAATAACACTGCATACTGCATAAAGAAACAGTTCTACTAAAATGCAAGTAATACATAAATATTCCACACTTTCACATATCTGTCTCTGAAATCCCAACACACTGAAGCTGTTAAGCTGAATGCTGTGCAAGACACAGTAGAGACAGGTTTCATAGGAACTGTTACTTTGGTAGAAAGCAGTTCCACTGAAAACTTGTTGAAAAAAGACACCTTTTTAAATCAAGTCAATTCAAAACCTGAACAAATAAAACAAAAAACATCAGTCCCGTTTTTTTTTTTTTGTTTGTTTGTTTGTTTTAGCATTTTGCACATGGCACTCTATGATGTGCATTTTTGCAGTGCCATACAGCAGTGGAATTGAAATGCAGCTATTTTTCAACATCATTTAAAATCTTTTATAAACTAACCATACAGGATGATAAGACTGTCGATGATGAGGATTATTATTATTAATATTAATAACTGTAATTGTAATCCTAAATAAATGATTTCTAAATAACAGTCTGATGCAAAGCAGTGAGTAACCTTTCTCCAACATATGTAGGCTACAAATGACGGGAATCTGTACCAGAGTTGTTTTTGTATGAAACCTTGGGCGAACCAATGAGCATGTCCGCAGGCTGATGTCTTCAGCTGACTTTGACAGCCGAAAACAAGAAAGTCATTAAACATACACGAGTAGCAGCTGGACAGTGCTGTAGCACAGATGTAGCTTGCCGTAATGAAGGCCGCTCCTGTCTTTTTGTCTTTTACTTTTTTTCTTGTATTTTTAGGTCAAACCATATGTTGATCGGGGATGTTACGAGGAAGGAGTCCCCCTTCCCGAGGTCTCCATGTAAACAGCAGTGATCGGTTGCGGCCTGCAGCAGCGCCGCTCCACTCTCACTTTATTTACATGCACCGACTCGGTAACGCACGAGCTGATCGCGCGCGTTGAACATGGAGGGATACGATATGCGCGCACGAGCCAAGTGGAAAAAGAATGTGACGGAGCCATGGAGGCTAACGTTACCGTACCGTGCCAGAGCTAACAGTAGTGCTAACGGTAGTGTACCGTGCCAGAGCTAACGTTACTGTACCTTGCCAGAGCTAACGGCAGTGTACCATCCCAGAGCTAACGTTACTGGACCGTGCCAGAGCTAACAGTAGTGTACCGTGCCAGAACTAACGTTACTGTACCGTGCCAGAGCTAACAGTAGTGTGCCGTGCCAGAGCTAACATTACTGGACCGTGCCAGAGCTAACGTTACTGTACCGTGCCAGTGCTAACGGTAGTGTACCGTGCCAGAGCTAATGTTACTGTACCAAACACAACATTACGGCCAAGCAGCACCTTCTCCATGTACCTGCGTAGACATTACACTGGACTTTTCGCTTATTTGAACTAAAGAAAGAAGCTGACAAGGCGATGCCAGCTAACATAGAGAAGTGTATTTATTCATAGGCACTGATTCAGCAGGGAAAACAACGCTACGAGGTAATGTTAGCTATGACAGGTCGGCTGCTTTAAGCTAGTTGCCGTTACTAAATTGTAGAAATGTTGACTCGACAATGCAAGCTTCAACGAAGATGTCCATTTATTAATTTCTGGGTAATAGCTATACAGCAAAAATATAAAGCTCCGAGTGAATGTTAGCCACGACAGGTCGGTTGCGTTTAGCTAGTTAATCAAAATCATTCGGTGCACATTCCGCCAGCCACTTTCGCGTGTTATTCTACAATTGAGACATTAAGTACAACGACCCATTTCTTTAAACAAGCCCCCCACCGCCCCCTTCTTTTTCCATGTAGCCTCCAATCCTCTGCATGTGTGTAATCACATCAGACATGGAAAGTAAAGCCTCCCGTCAATCCGGATATGCGCCGAGGCATGAAAAATGAAAAGCCTCCAAGTTTCTACCTGTTTTGTCCTCCTTTTACGCGAATCAGCGCAAGTCCGAAATGCTCCTGCACGATGAAGGACGGTGCGTTTTGTTGTGGTTCTCTTTACTTGCTGTCCTTGTGCGTAATAATCTTGCCCTCCAACCTTAGAAAAAAAAAGCCCACAGAGCAAGCAGGAACAGCGTAGTCTGGTCGGAGGCTGGCTCTGAGCTACTGATGCTGCAAAGGGGAAAAATTCAGTAGAGGGAAAATCCAGTGAAAACGCCCCCTTAACATGGCTTCAACTGGGGAACTGTGTTTGAAGTCAAAGAAAAATATATATAATCCCTGATCATTTAAATAAATTCAACAGATTCAAAATGACAACCAAAACAACCTCATATGAGGCCGTACAATATATTTCATTTCATATTCCTATCTTTCCAGCCTCTCAGGCAGTGTCTGTGTAGTGTGAGGCTGTGCAGAATCACAATCTAACAGGTAGTGAAACAGTAGATGAACATCTCTCCTTGAACACAGACTGGGGCCAGTGAATCAGACGGGTGATCCTGGTGCATCAGAGGAAAAATCACAAGGAACGGAGAGAGTCACAGCAGCCAATCAGATCACTTACCTCCATCTTTGATCTGTCAAAGCCAATAGAGCCATGAAGTGTTAGACAGACACATCCACTTACAGAAGACATGGCTCTGTGTGCTGTACTGGATACCATATCTTTCTTCTCCCCTTCAAGACATTGCATTGTTTTTGTATTTTTACGCTTTCATGTATTTATCCCCTTATCTTTTATTTCAGATTGTTGCATGTTAAACTGCTCATCTCTTAATATGAACATGTTCGCTTTTGTTGTCAGCTACATGCAGGGGTGGAGAATCCTGGTCCTCGAAAGTAAAAATCCTGCATGTTTTAGATGTTTCCCTCTTCCAACACACCTGATTCAAATGATCAGGATCGTTATCAGGCTTCTGCAGAGCTTGATGATGAGCTGATCATTTGAATCAGGTGTGTTGGAAGAGGGAGACATGTAGAAGCTCATAATGTAATAACGGCTCATAATTATTAAATGTAATAAAAGCTCATAATGTAATAACGGCTCATAATGTAATAACTTAAATGTAATAAAAGCTCATAACGTAATAATCGGCTCATAATGTAATAAAATCATGAGCGCATAACGTAATAACGTCTTTGCGCATAATGTAATAATGTAATAACTTATTACATTATAAGCCTTACTGGTGAAGCTCATAACGTAATAACGGCTCATAATGTAATAACGGCTCATAATGTAATAACTTAAATGTAATAAAGCTCATAACGTAATAATCT
>OMNN01030752.1:0-14493 GCA_900302755.1 Chromis chromis
CACACACACACACACACACACACGCACACACACACACACACACACACACACACGCACACACACACACACACACACACACACACATGCAAACACATGCACACACGCACACACACAACTACTGTATATAGACAAACAGTAGAAACATATACAGTATATTGTCCAAGTCCCTCCTCTTTCTGTGTCATGTTGTTTTGCGTAAACAAGGCATCTGTCTCTGTTGCCAAAAATAGAGCTGCTACCAGAAATGGAAAGTCTTTGTACGTGTAAATTTGCATTGTACAAAGACACGAGGATGCACAACCTGTAATGCCGTCTTTAGAACAACATCAAGCTGTCATGCCTGTTGGCAACTCCCGGTGTCAAACTGAAGTTGAAGGAGGTGAGGCATTTTATTCAAATCTAATTCATCAAGTGCAGTCATGACCACGGGGATCTACAGAGGTTTAGAAATCTTGAAATTAAACCAAATTCGAGTCTCAATGTGAGCATCAAGCAGATGCCAGAATTTTCTAAATCTACCTTTCAGCCAAAATTAATATGATTATCAAAGTAACAGTATTGGTTATTGGATTGTCTCTCTCTCTCTCTCTCTCTCTCTCTCTCTCTCTCTCTCAGCACAACGCACAACAGCTGTAGCTCTTTTGCTTCAGTCAGCAGCACTGTGAAAAGGAAAGCAGTCTGCTTTGCGTCATGCATACATGTTACATATTGTTTTATCTGTCTTCAAGGACAAACTGTTTGCCGACTGATGACTTCCAGCAATGCTATAGAACCTGGAGAATGTTAACTTGAATATAATGACTGACTATAGCTGTTAATGTGTCTAACCATGACGCACAGCACATTCCAGGAAACAATTCATCGCTCTTTTCACAAATTTAACCAGCCACAAGAAAGCAGGTCCTTGCTATGTTACGAAGGCTAAACAAATAAATGAGTCACACGGACAGTGATTGTGCTTGGCTATAGAGTTTTCTCTTATTTTATTAATTCTCACCTTCTGCTGCTACCCTCATAAAGATGATATATGACCAAGAGATTGGCCCTATGAAACATGAGATTGTCTGCCACTATCTGTAATTAACATGAACAGGTACACACAGAAAGCCCACAGATCTGACAGTATTCCCCTTGAATGGGCTGAGAGGGCCCAGGGACACCATTACCCTAACTGATGAGGGCTATTTCTCATTCTTGGCCAGTCACTTCACAGCCATTAGTGTGTGCATTATCGACCTGTGGAGAGGTCTTTGTGCTCACGGGGAAACACCTGCAGGTCAAATCATCCCACCTCCCCTACCCCTCCACAGTCCTCTCTAACCCTCATCAGCAGGCATGAGATCAGGGAGCGAGAATAAGAGCTGTGTTGCCCATGTGGGAGATGGAACGACAAAAGAGAGAGCACGAGATGGTGGACGTGTGCAATGCAATATCTAGAGTGTGGGTGTGAATAGATGTACAGTATGCAATCAGGTTCGTGGCATGAGTTAAAGGGGACAAAGGCAGGTGCAAGAAAGATGTAGGAGGTAGCACAGTTTGCTTTTTCACACAGATTTTTTTTTCAGATTAACGATAGTAATAGTTAGTAAAAGTTTAGACCCTTGTCCGTTTTATCCATCTATTTCTATCTCAGTACATTATACCAACTGCCAGGACTGGCAATGCTTGGTTTTTTATTTTATTTTTTATTTTTTTGCCAGCAAATACCATTAAAGGGAAAGGAATTGTTGAAACTCTTTTGTTCCACAGACTATTTTTGCCTTATTTTGGTCTTTAAATGGACAAATATATGAAAAAAAAAAGAATAACACCACTTTTTTCATTAAAGAGCTCCCCCACTCAGTTTGGATTTTACACAAATAAGAGCACAAATTTGACTAAATTAATATGAATACATCCAGTATTGAGTATGTCCATGTAGAATTCTTGGACCATTACCTTTTGTTTTAATTTAATCTTGACATGTACCAGGATTTTTCTTATTTTTCCTCTGCACTCATCAGCAGAGGCAAACTGTTGAGGCTGAGAGGATGACTAGCTGTCATTTACAGTAACATAAGTTGCCCTCCGCACACACAGTCAACTAGCCTCCTCTGGTGAGGCCTCGTCTCGCTCTCCACTGTCATTCTAACTGACAAGTGACCTAAAAACTCACCTTGGAACTGCTCACATTGCCCTGTTTAGACAAGTGCCAGCTCGCAAAATGCCTGACAAAAAGACACAGTGCACAAGTTTCAACAGCCCTAAGCTGTTTGTCTTAACAACCCCTGGGAACCACCGCGATAGATTCAAGTTCTCTTCAGCTAAGTGGAGGGCTGCAGTTAAACTCATGAGTAATTTATCTGTCCAGCTGCTGGTCAGTGCATCATCGACGATCTGCACAAAGATAAAAGTATTCATCTTTGGCTCGAAATGAGAAGAACACTTTAAAGAAGCATTATATGCACTTAATCATGAAATCAATAACAGCTGATGTTTATCTGTGTGAGAATCCTGTAACTGTAGCCATGTACTGTATGTTAGCATTCAACTAGAGAACCCAAGTGTCAGACATGGAGACATAAGGCAGAGAGTAAAACAGTTTATTGTCAGGCTGGTAATGTGAGGCAGGAAATGAACTGGACTGGGGGGAAAGGATGGACAGGAGCTGGGCTGGTAGCTGGAAACCCGGGGGCTGGAGCTTCAGGAGATAACTGGAAACCTGGAGTTGAGGTTTGAGGTTGTATATAAGCTGTGCAGGTAGCTGGAAACCTGGGGCTGAGGAGCTTGGAGGCGTGGAGCTGGGCTGTAAAGGCCAGCCGGGTTTGCATAGGGGAGTTGTGCAGAGCAGAGTCCAGAGAGCAGGAAAGCTGGGCTGAGCCAATGAGGGAGACAGATGAGGCAGGAGGTCTGGCGTCAGAGGCTGGAGTTCAACTGAGATGAACTGCCGGCACAGGGAAACAGATATTAATCAACAGGCCGAATACTGACTGAACAGTGCAAGAATCAAAAATGTGACTGCCTACATGAATAGAATCTACAGGGCAAGGTTGCAGTGGGCTGAGTATTTATAGAGGTCTTGATTATGGAACTGGTTGCAGCTGCTGGAGCTCTGCTCTGACTCCAGCACATGTCTCCATTTTGTTTCTCTTTTAACACAACACACAACTGAACTACAACAAGATTCAAGTTGTGTCAAGTGAATTGGGGTAGGCTTTTTCCAAACTTCAGCACCAATATTAGTCTAAAAACATCATATTGTGCACAACAGTTTGCCTGCCAAAATCACAAAACACATTTCTTCATCACATTGCCCTTCAATTTCACAAATTTTACACATTTAAATGTCCAAAAAAATAAAACCTTACTGCAATGTGGACAGAATCTGCAGATCAGCTAAGTGAGACTCACCACTATAAAATGTAATCTGACAAAATGCTAACAGGAGCTGAAGTTTAGTTTTTTGCTTCCATCTTCTTGTGCTAGTCTTTTCTCTGAGGTTATTAAATACCTGCAGCATCTGTAATTCATATGAGCATCTAACCTATTTCACCTCATCTGACAACGGGAACTTAATTCTTGATTTACAGTTAGAAATTATCACCACATAGATGCAGGGTCAAATTTATGTTTGGTCTTTTGGTCATTTGTGCATTATTATGCTTTATGACACTATGTAAGGTCCATTCCCATGTGCTGGACAAACACAACATGAGCACTGTGGCTTTCTTTCATGTCTGAATGAAGCATAAAAGTGACCTATGTCTGAAGACAGAATGCCATCACTTTAGACCCTTTCAGACATGGAATACATTACATCAATCTGTTAAACAAAAAGAGAGATGGACTAGAGAGGCAAGCAAACAGAGAAAAATCTAGAAACACAAGGGAGGAGGTGAAGTCCAGCCATGGCCATGTACGTGTGTGTGTGGTTTCCTTTATGCAGGCAGAAAATTGTCCTTCAGTCAAACAACCCTGAACCTTTATTCAGCTTTTATTCACACATCATAATTATGTTCTAATACACATGAATTAATCCTAACCATAGACATTTCCACCTGTCTTCCTTTCTTGTTGTACTTAGCACCAAAAGGAGCAAAGACATGTGTTAGCCCTTGTTAAGGGCCTGGTATCTATTCTCTGTGTGAGCAGATCAAAGCATTAATGCTAGACAGGTAGGAGACCTGAATGAAATGCTAATGCTAATCCTATTAACATTCCAGGCATGCCGAGTGGCTTGCTAATGGCTGGCACTATGGGTTGGATGGGAGTCTTCTTATTTAGAGAGATCAAACTGAAGGCATTCATCAGAGCATTGATATCATCACACATTATATGAACAGCTGCATATATTTTTCATAGGGTTGACATTGTAGGGAGATGCAAGTGTGGCGCCACATAAATCAAACTGACAATACAATGGACCTGAAATGGATCAGGGAAAGACAAAGAGGATGCACCAAGTATCATGCATATTCCCTCACGATCCCGCAGACACACACACATGCACTTACACAAGCATACACAGCACACACGCTTTTTTTTCTTTCATAGCTAAATGCAAATGTTCTGCTTCTTCCATGGTTCATTTATTCAGTATGTAATTAGTCTATTCTATTTCATAAATCAATGACTGCAGAATCTTCAACTGGTCTTTGACAACCACAAGTTCTTGTTTCACAGAAATTAAAGTTTTATGACCTTGCAGTGGCGAAAAAAGAAAAAGAAAAACGATACATTCAAAATGTTATCAGGGTTAATGTCTGAATACATATTCAGTTTGCTTATTATAATTTTGCTGACTGTACTGTGTCATACATTTAAAATAATGGAAGTAGCTGAAAGCCTTTATAGCAAAGGTGGACAAGAGATGTTTTCTAGACATAATACAGCTTCAATGCTTTCATCTACTTTGGTATTACTGGTTTTCACTGCATTGAATATGGTTAATTAATAAGTGATGTAAAACAGATAAATGTCAATAGAAACATTCATGGTATGAAGCAAACAGCAAAAACCTAAAAATATAGCTACAAAATAAAGCTTTAAGACCATCTTTACCACAGCGTGTGTCAGAGCTTCATGTTGAGGCCAGACTAAGAATCATTCAGTTGTTAGTACTGCATTACATAAAATCTGCAAATCCCTAATTATATTACTTAAGCTGTTGCATTTCATTTTAAAGGGTAATTCAGAATAAGTGAACTTCAAAGACAAAGGTAGAGCTTGGAAAAAATTCATATCAGGCCATCTTGTATAATTCATGTAAAAGAGGTTAAAGGTTATCCTTTAATTTTCAGTTAACATCTTAAGTGTTGAAAAAAGAAGCTGTTAAAGCTGTCAGATGAGGGTTTATCCATATACGATATGCTACGTCCACATATCTACCTAATATCTGTAAACAAGCCAGGTGGTTAAGTTATTCAATGAGCTAAAACTGCAATTCATTCACACCCAGCTTGTTTAAAAGATTCTGCATATGGTGGTTAATGCTCTGTCGCTTCATCATAATTATATATCAGCACAGATGCAAATCAATGCATTCATCAGCTCGGATGCCTGCAGTATCCTGGAGGATGTATCAAAAGAATTCCTTTCACAGGAACTTCGCCAGACCCCCTAAAATAATTTCAGAACGAACTATTCTCCATAGATTTCAAGTCAAGGACACTTATTGTGGAAATTCTCTTCCAGGGCTGTGCTGCTGTACATTTCCAAGAACAATCTATATCATTCACTGTCTTCGGCCGAAGAGCAGGGATTTATATAAAGAACGGGCAGACAGGCAGAGAGAAAATAGATGGCATTTTATTTCCTGCAGGGAGAGAGAGAGGGGAAGAAAGAGAGAGAATGTGTGTGCAAGATGGAGAGAGTATGGAGTACAGTATGTCTTCTGTCTCCTATTCGTTGGAAAACACTTTTGGTGCAGAGGTCATTATTTAGTCTTGTGATCTGGATAGCCAGTGCTGCAGAAGCCTAATGAAAAGTGCCTTAAACCCCTTCCCCATGTGTCACTTTTTGTTAGACAATATGATGGATGGTCCATTTTACAGCCTATTTCATCTGCTGTGCTGTTCTAAACTGTATTTTCAGGGTGCTTTTACTTGAAACATCCATTTTTGTGTGACATGGTTATTCATCAGGGAGGAGGCTCAAAGGCACCAAGGCTTTCAGGACGGTGGGGAGAGAGGTACAAACCCCGCCGTACCACGAGCCCATCTTCC
This sequence comes from Chromis chromis, assembly GCA_900302755.1. NCBI lineage: Eukaryota > Metazoa > Chordata > Actinopteri > Pomacentridae > Chromis > Chromis chromis. Next base: position 6,204 of record OMNN01030752.1, read on the forward strand.
CCACTCTGTCACTTTTATTTCAGCCTCCAAAAACCACAAAAATCTGCAGACACTTAGTACTCACAGCAGTATACTGTACTCAACTCAAGCACAGGTAACCTTGCATACTCAGTTCTTGACCTTACAGATGGAATCCCGGGGGAAGTGTGATGAGATTGACAAACAAAACATATTCAGCATTTGTCAAGTGTTCAAAAAAACAGGGAGAGGGGGAAAAAATGACCAGCCATGCCATCTTTCTCCTGGTTCAATCACAGCAGCCCAGACAGCCCTTTCTTCCTGTTCATAAACTAGTCCCTCTCACATTGTGGCTCTCTGAAGGGAGGGCCGGGTAATGAGCAGACCTGGGGGAGGTTGTGGATAGCTAGTCAGCCAGTCAGTCCTCCAGGTCACACTAACACAGAGAAGGAACATTAAAAACGAGCCCAGGGACCTCGAGGGGGGTTTATGTGGTTATAAGGTCTCATCTGTGTCCGGTTGTGAAAATTATGGCTGTAATTTCCATTCTGCCTGATAAATGGCATCTACAATTTTTACTTGGGTGATTGCCTACCATAAATCTCCTCAGATTAAACAGTGTACTCTGTACTGATAGCACTTAAAAAGCAATCTCCTCCTCTAATGGCATCCTGCGTGCTGTAGTTCATAAGGTACAGTAGACTCAAAATAGTCAAATGGGTACTCACTTACCTCATAGTATTTCATGGTGATGAACTAACTTTTGTTTCGAAATCACACTTTCTCTTCTTTCCATTCGGACGCCGGCACAGAAATTCGAGCTCAAGGTTCGCAGATGAGCTACACTCGAGAAATTCTTTGTGCCATTAGGCTTCTATATGCATTTTTGTCCGCTCTGCTACACACAGAAATGCCCATATCTAAAGCCACCAGTGCATTGCCTGTACAGAAGTATACTGTACCAAACTAGTGTCCTGCCCCCAGGGTAGGTCATGTCATGGAAGGCCACAGTTGACGCATCGCCAAGGGGGCATTCACACATCTGGAGCCCCTCACCCTGCCCCCTGCTGGTTCCCACCGGCTGAATAGCCCTTGAATAGGCCTGTGGACATCACTGTGTCATAGCAGCTGGGGACTACACAGTTTTTTTCCCCTACCCTGTCAGCAAAAGGTCAGGGTCCAACAACGCCAACTGGCACTTACACACAGGAGGCCTGCACAGTTTGCAGCCATTTCCTCCTGTATGTAAAACGTTGTATGTGTACATTTATTCTGTAAACCCGTGTGCTTTGACTACTAATTGCAAAAAAGCCATGTCAACAAGGCCTCTTTACAATGTGTTACCTTGATCTGTTGCGCACACACATCCACACACACACACAATATGGCATTCTTTCTCTCTCTGTTCCCAGTTGGTAGCTGGACACTAAAGCACCACAGGGGAGATGTTGACCCTGTTTGAGTAGAGTAACCCCTGCATCTGTCTGCAATACTACTACATCAGCAGAAAGCTTGCCACAAGGTATACGTGCAGCAAAGCAATTGTGTATGCAGAACGGCTTTTTAAAAGACAGGCACTGCATCACCACAGTTAACAGCCTAACAGCGGTGAATAGAGGCGGGGAGTGACAAGCCAACATGTTTCTGATGCAAAACATGTTATAGGGCTTTGAAGATAAAGTACGAGGACAGTAGCATTTATGCAGAGTTATGATGCTTTCTTTCTTTCATAATTTAAGTAAATTGAAAGTTATATAGGTAAATAATTATTTAATTTAGTTGGAACCCGCGGTGTCTACAAAGACATCTGGAGAGACATCTTAAACAGGTACTGAGAGCGCTTATTGTAACAGCAGCTGGCAGATTTACTGTGATGGATCATTTTAGATAGTTGAGCTCATCTGGCCTGATACTCCAGAGGTATGAAGTGCATCAATGGTTTGGAGGAAGGAAGGGACGAAAAAAAAAGAGATGGAAAGAAAGACACAAAGAGAAAAAAAATAATAATTTAATTTTCGCAAGTCTTTAGACGTGGCAATGTCTGTCTTTCAATCTTCTGCTTTATAAGGTCATTCATTTATCCAGCACTACATTTATTAAAAAGGCACCAGGGTTATAGTGAGAAGACAAGTTTAAGGAATGAAAGAGTTGATACAAATCTTTGGCAAATACTACACAGAGCTATGGCTCATTTGTTCCCACCTTTAACTTCACACACAAAGGCCGACTCATAAATGCAGATTTATGTTTCATATCTGGCACCACATCCTCTTTTAAAACATCATGTTTAATTTTCAGAACGCACATAGAACTCTTTGATTTCATGCTCTAATTGTCTAGTCTGTATTTACAAGTCGTTATCAAGATATTAGGTAATAAAATTGCACAAAACTTGATAATAACTGCAACATCATACATGTCAGTTGATTGCAAAATGTCACAATACACGACTGGACCAAATAACAGAACAATTAATCGTTATATTACAGGGGTTTTATGAAAGGTGGAGATATTTTTCCATATAGGGCTTTATATCCTCCGCTGCAATGAATCATTCAGTCATACCGTTGCCTTGGTTCAAAGTGTGCTACGGAAATACACATGGAGACATCAGGTCATAATACGATTTGCAGACAGCCTGACCGTGAACATAATGGAATCTTGTCACTCAGAGGGAGTGAAATTGGAATTAATTCAATTTGTCTCACTGACAATTCGGACTTTGATTAAAAAGGACTCGCAGACAATGACTTTGGCGCTAATGTGTATTGTTTGAGTGTAAGTTAAAAACAGCGAAGTCTGCCTTGGTTGTCAGTGTAGCCAGATTTATTTAGTAAAAAATTTAGACCCTGCACCATCCCTGCATGACTTTCCAGTAAACACATACTAAAGCTGATGTCGCACTGTGAGTGGAATGTTGGCGGAATACAAACTATTCAAAATTATCTGCATTTGCTTTTAGTGTGTCTCGAGAAACAAAAGCAAATAAAAGGAACAATTACACATAATGAACTCGCCCTAAATTGGAGTTGTTACACATCAGCTTGAGTCCATTACGCTGAATGCAGAAGTTTGAAAATAGGCAGTGTTCATATAATGCCACTGTTTACCTCTGAAGCCAATATAGTGCAAGGCTATTGCACTTTTTCTCTCCTAGCAGCTCCCTCCAAATCACCCGGCTCCACTCCCTCTCTTACGGTCCTGTGAATAACCTCCAATCATTTACAATAAGCCCTCCTCAGAGAGCTTAGTAATATGATGATGCTGTATTTCTAAAACTAGGTGGTATAAAACAATAGCACCATGTAAAAAAATGGAGAAGAAGGGCCCAAACAGAAGCTCTGTTTAACCATACATCACAGTATAGATGCAGGACAGGGAAATATGCTGACATCAGGCCTCTATCTACCTTTCTTACCCTCCATGGACACTTCATAAAACAAACGGTGGGTGTAAATTTAGAGGATGCAGCCGTAAACAATAGGCCACAGGGAAAAGTTTAGAGAGTTCAGCTCGGATAACAGTTTAGCCAGGAGAACCTGCTGATGATGAATAGGTTTGTTTGTCACCTTTCTTCCCTCTCCAGGGAACAATGATATGGATCACAGAGGGAGAGAGGGGAAGGGGATACAAGGGGGAGGGAAGAAAAACAGCATCCTAAATAGAACCATAATACAGCCAGCCCAGAAAATAGCTGGTCTGTGAACCTTTAACAGTCCCCCTAATGTGACATGTCAGATTTTGTTTTTAAAACATTCTCAGTGGGAGCTATTTTTTGGCTGTCATGTCGAGAATAGAGTCCATATTTTAACCACAACTCCATATAGTAAATCATTATTGAATGGTTTGCTCACCTTACTGGTGAAATGACTGCGAGAGACTGAGTGAAAAACAGCCCTTAAAGCCAGCATGTATATCCTGATACACATGAGCATGCACGCTTGTAGTGGAATACACACACACACACACACACACACACACACACACACACAACCTTATGGTTTATAATAGCCTTATGAGCGCACACTTCTAACAACGTACACAGATAACAAACAAGGTCCCAGGAGATGTGAAATGCACTGTTCATTCAGTTCAGAACGTAGCATAGCTTAACAAATAATTCATCACGGTTTCTGCAAAATGAATTATTGTGTGTAATGTAGGAGCATCTGAGTGAGAGAGTATGGGAGAAACAGTGGGAGAGATAGAGAAAGGCATGTCTGCAAGTGTGCTGTATCTTGCAGAGTACCTCAGGGGAAATGTGGTGTTTTAGATAATGACAGGTCCCTTGTATTTGCTGATACCTGGCTCTGCATTATGCCGTGAACAAAACCTCATCACAATTCTCATCCCGACTGTTGTCATCTCTCGACAACACACATGCTGAATAGGTAAACACAGACGATGCAAGGCTATAAAGCATACGAAAATCAGCCGTGATGGCGACGATAATGGTGCGTGCATATGCCCACCTATGGATGCCTCGCAATTTCAGTGATTCAGGCTGAAGAGTAGACCTTTATAAAATAGCGTAGTTGTGTATTTTATGGCTATCATGGGCGCCACAGAGTAGAATGTAGACATATGCAACCAGAATCATATACACCCAACGAGTTACTTCTTTGTTGGATAAAAAAAATGAAACAAAATTATCTTAAACCATCAATGAAAAGCTGCATGGCAGATTTGTTTGACTGAAATAAACTAATTATTGTTTCTTTTATCTATTAGACCGACAAGTTGCACAAAATTTCCAGAAAATAGACTAAAATGGCACGGAGAGGTTGTGTTTTATTATTAACTTTAATGTCTTGTTTATAGCTGTCTTGTCCCGATCGATAACTTTATTTAAATGTCATCATTATAGCTTAGATCAAAGCTGCTAAATGAATATCATTAATGTGGAGCTGAACAAAATGTGGTTATTTTAAGTGCAGACATTTTCAGCAAATGATGCCCCAGTTAGGCCACATATCTGTTAAAAATGAAAATGTCTAATCACTGTTATGGTTGTCAGAAAAGCTGTAGAGTTTAAATGAAATGGATCACTGGCTGATAGCTAGTGGCTGTAAATATGAAAGAATAAAAACTCTATAGATTTTTTTAAAGGTTTATAAGCGGGTATAGACTCACTTCAAGGTGCAATCTTCTCACGTAAATCTAAGAAGTGGAGTGGAAATAAACTTGGGATGCTGTTGTCCTCATGATGGATGAGGCTTCTGTCATGGAAAGGGCATACTTCACCGTTGTTCCACTGACTGCTGTTTTGAGAAGCATATCTATTGCAAAAAGAGCAAATGTGCCCTGTCCTCCAAGACATGAGAGAGTACATTTGGAACGTGTTATGGAGGCCATATTCGGAGTGCACACTTCACAAAAAAAAATCAAATTCCATCCCTAGTAACTGCATAGGAAGGGCAGGCCTGCTTGAACATCCTGGCTCAAATCTGAGGAAAGCTGTTTGCACTGTCTTTCTGTGTTAAGATCAAGTGAATGCTTGGAGGAAGGATAGACAGTGGGATACAGAAGTCACAACCTTGCCCTTTGCGGTATGTGGACTTATCATGAGAAAGGCTTCTTCAGTAACTTAAAAAAGAACGACATATTGTGAGACAACTGGGAGTTATGAACCTTAAAAACATAGTGCCCTGAAGACTCAAAGAAAAAAAAACTGTAAAAATCAGTTTCCCTCACTCTTTCACACTCTCCTTGACACACACAAACACACAAATAGATTTTTTTTAAAGGCTCAGAGCATTGTTTTACTTCAGTTACTGTAAGGGTGAAACCGTGGTTTAACAAGTATCAGGAACCGACAGGGTTGAATGTATAAAGCAAAAATGTGACCTAAACGTGGCGCTGCTCGGCTTCTTTCTACAGCACATTAATTCATTACAGTTGGTAAAAGCATCTGAGCATTTAAAGAAAACTAATGGAACAGAAAACGACTTGGAGCCAAGGCAGGATTAAAAGGTGTAATTTTGCCACAGCAGCAAACCATGAGAAACTAAGTAAAAGGTGGCCTCATAGTCCTGTTAAAAATGCAGCTACGCACACAAATACATAGAAATACAAATTAAAGCATCTTATCACTGGGTCTTCTTTTCATGAGACTATGCCATTTCCTCGGGCAGTCATAAAGTCTATCTCATTCACATCATGAATGACGTAGTCACTGCTGCCTCCTGAGATCCACAAATTCCTCTTTCTGCATGCGTGCACACACAAACTCGTATTAAATACATTACTATGCAACTAAATTAATGAATTTAGGCAAAAGCATAATCTCACATATCAACTTACTGATGAATCCATCTCCAACATGTTCAATGCAGATCACACAATGTTCATTTTATGCATAGCTGAATAATAAACTGTCACTTCTTTTATTGTTTTGTTTTTGTTGTTGTTGTTTCTGGTAATTTATGGTTTTGGTGGTTACGTTGAGGCAAGTCTAAATACTGGGATAAGGTCAGGAAAACACTGTGGTCTTTGATGAATATTTTAAAAAGTAATGCTGACTTGGAGTGTGATATAATGCTGCATAACAACATTCTAGCATTAGACCAAAATGTCAGGTGAAGATAAATTGTCATTGCACATACTGTGCAATAATTGAGCGGCATTATGTTTTCCAGCAAAAATGTTGTTTCCAATGCAAATTAGTTTTGTGGAATGTAATTTGTGAGAAAAGGCATTGACCAATAACATATGCTAGTTGCAACAAATATATTCTAAACCGAGTCCTGCACCTGTAAAATTATGCCGGTTCTTCTTAATAGTGTTGGAAACAGTGGCCCTTGACTGAACCTAATTGCCAACCCCCAACAGACACCATCGTTTCCTCTGACATTTTCATTATGAGGAATCCATTCAGCGGTGATTCTACACCTGCATGTCAACAAAACTTGTCTGACGCACCAGATTTGTCAAACTAATGGAAATAATGTCCGGTGAAGGTCAGTAATGTCACTGTGATGAACACTAAGAGGAAGGAGGGCGGAGACTGCGGGAGGCTGTCAGGTGACAACATTAAACAGAGGCCCAGATTGGCAGAGGGACGCGGCGCATGGCGGAATAATGAGAGGAAGAGGAAAAACAGGAGGCAACAGCGTGAATGATGCATGGAGGGTGCTGAGATTGTGAAAAACTGGAAAAGGCAGACGGGGGACAGGGAACAAGGGGTGACTCATGGAAAATCATGAGCTCTGAGTGAAAAGATTCCCATCTGACTTTTATCAAATGAAATGAAGTGATTCCCATGACTTTGGATGTTAGGTTTTGCTTGGTGCCACTTCATATTACTCCATATATCAGGAACAATAACAGTTCTGGCAGGTGGCATGCAAAAATGTTTAATACTCAGTGTTTCAGGACTGCAATGTACAGCTCAGTCAGAACCTTATGATAAACTAGCTCACAAAATGGTACTGGTGGGATAATCACTGCTGTATGCATCTGTGTGTGTTTGTGCAGTTTGTCCACAATCAAGTGCATATTCATCTTTGCCCGCTTGAATTAAAACGTATGGATTTGGATTCTCGAGGCAGAGTAGCGGAACTATATGTGCCAAGAAAAGCCAAATGTCTGCAAATTTAGATGAATGGCTCATTTTCGGCCACGTTTGTGGAGATGGACTGACAGAAGGGAAGAGGAGCCGTCGGTCAGGGTCCTGGCGAGGATTCATAATGACCTGAGGGCAGATTACCAGCCATCTGTACAGTGCTATAGATATCTGCAGACTGCTCCAGTGGCGGAGAGAGGAAACATTGGAGATGGAAGAATGGAAGAGTGACCTTTGGGTGAATGAGTAAAGAGACAAGGCTCATAGGACAGACAGAGTGGGTGAGATGGACAGAGGCAAAGAGAGAGAGAGAGAGAGGGGTGGCTGACAATGATAGATGGAGACCCTCACAATCTGGAGGAAACGGAAGGAGCATGACTTACACCCAGCCATGTCCTACAGTATATCACTTATGCCTGCTTGGCACAGCCCAAGGCTTGGAGGAAGAGGAAAGGTGAAGGAGTCTGTCAGTTCCATCTTCTCGCAGGTGCTTGGAGACAAGCCATTTGTCAAAGTTTGTCATTGGCTCTGAGGTTATCTTGCCTCTCTGATAGAAGATGATAGGAAGAACATCAGAGTTGTGTGCGTGCTTGACAGGGAGGAGTGTGTAAGTGTGTGTGTGTATGTGTGTGTGTGTGTGTGTGTGTGTGTGTGTGTGTGTGTGTGTGTGTGTGTGTGTGTGTGTGTGTGTGAGAGAGAGAGAGAGGAGGGTCAGGAAGTTGGATGCAACCCACGTGAGGGGGGGTGCTACGTCAACTTCCTGCCACT
>OMNN01030754.1:0-10680 GCA_900302755.1 Chromis chromis
GGCCAGGAAAAACATCTGCAAGAGATCTTTCAACCCCTCTGCAGTAGCTGCTCTTAATAACACACAATATTATTATTATTTTATGTTTTACTTGTTTTTATTTATTGTACTGTGTTTTTGATGTGTGAGGGTGTCTTTAATGCTTAAGTATGGTTTTTAAACTTTGTCCTACAGCCGTGACAAAAGAGGAATTTCTGTTTTTACTTGGAACAGACAATAAAGTTATCCATCTATGTCCATTATATTTCCAAAAGTATACCTGACTGCATTGTGCCAAGTTTAAAGTTTGGTGGAGGGGGCATTATGGTGTGGGCTTGTTTTTCAGGGGTTGGGCTTGGCCCCTTAGTTCCAGTGAAAGGAACTCTTAATGCTTCAGCATACCAAGACATTTTGGACAATTTCATGCTCCCAACTTTGTGGGAACAGTTTGGGGATGGCCCCTTCCTGTGCACAAAGCAAGGTCAATAAAGACATAGATGAGCCAGTTTGGTGTGGAGGAACTTGACTGGCCTGCACAGAGTCCTGACCTCGACCCGACAGAACACTAACTGAGAGCCAGGCCTTCTGGTCCAACATCAGTGCCTGACCTCACAAATGCACTTCTGGAAGAATGGTCAAAACGTCCCATAAACACACTCCTAAACCTTGTGGAAAGCCTTCCCAGAAGAGTTGAGGCTGTTCAAAGGGTGGACCAACTCCATATTAAACCCTACAGATTAAGAATGGGATGTCATTAAAGTTCATGTGCGTGTAAAGGCAGAGGGGCCAATACTTTTGGCAATATAGTGTATATATATCATTAGGTGGTAAATTTTCTAAAAAACTACTAAAAAATGTTAATGGGCAATATAATGGACTGGAATGTCTATATTTGTCCTTGAAAAATTAAAGTATGTCATCATGCTGATACAAAATACTGTATTATACAAAAAAACAATATTACCATGACACAGTCTTCTGCCACAAATTCATAGTGTCAGAGAGTATATAAATATGTCAAGTTATACATTAAAACCAAGCAGCGGTGACTGATTTCTTTATAAAAAATATATAACAGGTATTTCAGCCTGTTGGTTTGATTGACATCCTGACCTGCATGAGCTCGTCAATGATGCCACGTTGCTCAGCAACCTGCAGCTTGAGGAACTCCACTTCCTGTTCCTCGTGGGCGTGGCTCAGGTCAGTCAACGAGCTCGGCCGTTTCAGCTGGGGCTGAATGGATTGCTGCTGTGAGGGCGGCCGAGAGGAGGAAGCTTTTTCCTTCTGATGGTGGGAAACAGAGTGAGACAGGGGCCAAATTATATGTCATGCTTTTCCTCAAACAGCCAGCAGAGGTCGCATTTCCTTTTTGATGAAAGCCTCAGTGAGAATTAAAATTCCATGATGAAATCCCTCTTCCACTACTGAATACAACTCAAATATCTACTTTATCCTTCTAGTATTTGATTTTTTCTTTCATTAATAACCAGAGAAAAGTGAGAGACGACAGAAAGTAAAGGGTAACACGTCTGTGTGCATCTTACCATCTCAGCATTCTCACGGCTCAGGTTCTTGAGTTTTTCCTCCATACGCTGCAGTGTTTGCAGGAGGTCATCATTTTTCTTGGACAGCCGCTTGTTCTTTTCAAACATGGGCTTCATCTGGCTCTCTGCCTCTCGCACCCGCTTCAACTGAACAAATGAAGGAAACAGGAAGGGGCAACATGTAATCTTAAGGGTCCCATATGGTGCTCTTTTTCAGGAAAATAATCGAAGTCTGACATGCCCCCATGAAGTGTCTTTCAGTCTTCAAGCTCAAAATACTGCAAAGATGGCTAATTTCACCATAACTGTATAAACCCTGGTTGTATGACTGTTTTAAACAGGCTGTTCTGCTCTGAAAACCAATGAGATCCTGCTGTTCCCGCCCCCTGTCTATCACAGTTTGAGCTGGATGTCAATTGGTTAGTTAATATAGCATTGCACCCGGGTTAAATTCTTACTGGCTTGTAAAGCTGGGAGGCTATTCTGAGGGGGCTTGAGGCAGAAATCTTTATATTTTGACAGCTTTCATTTTACACCTCCAAGTTTATAACAAACACAAAACACAATAAAAAGGAATTTTCAGACCGTCAAGTCTTGACTTCTAGTGACACAGAATTGAGCAGGAACAGCAAGATCAAGCCTGAATCACTTGTCTTAATGCATGTTGTCTGTGTGTATGTTTGCACAATGCAATGTGTGTAGCTGCATTTGCATGCCTATAATCACTGCACGTATGTACTTCTGCATGTGTGTTCCTCACTAGTTCATTCCGCTCGTCGGCCAGCAATGCATTTCTGTCCTCCAGTTTCCTGATGACCGAGTGGAGCTCTGCAATCTTCAGCTGGAACCTCCTCATGTCACGCTCCTCCACCTCCTGTTGAGCAGGGGGGAGAGGAGAGGAGGAGGCAGATAAAAACTGAAAAAGGGAGAACATGCAGGCAGGCAGGCAGGCAGGTAATAGAGATGGATAGGAAAGAGGAGGCCACGGGATGAAGGATGAGTTGGCATTTCAATGTGAATGTGTATGTGCAGTTGAAAGAAATTGTGCACCTTACGGTATCCTTTTAAGTTTGTAATAACTACGCAGTGATTAAAAGAAAGTCAGAGATGGACAAATTCGATTTTTTTCTGTGTGGCACCCAACGCCAGTGACTGTTTTTGTTTCATTTAGATTTTATAGGATTTGTCGCCCTTCAAAAAATATGGCTGAAAACACCTGAGATTTTGTATTGTGGCATTAAAAACATACATAATATAGATAATGTTCGTCTTTTGAATAATCAGTAACAAAAATATCAGCTTTCAAAAAATCTGTGTTATGTCTGTAATTTGGCTTTATGCACGTAGTGTGTGCATTTCAGCTCTTGTGTGCTTCCAAGTGTATGAATGCATTCATGCATAAGTATAGATGTGTATGCGTTTGCACTGTGTGTGTGTGTGTGTCTGTGTATACCTGGTTGTTGAGCAGGTCTGAGTTTTCCCCCAGCCCAGGCACCACTTCTCTCTTGGGGCTGCCATGGTTGTGTCTCTCAGCCTCTCGTACATGACCCAGCTGCTCATCCAGGGCTTCCTTTTGTAACTGAAGCTTCTGAGCATAGCCAGCCTGCACCCCCAGCTCCCTCTCCAGAGCACACATCACCCGGTCCTTTGCCTTCAGCTCATCCATCTACAAGAGGAGTGGATAAGAACAGGTTCATGGGTGGTATATAGAGTGAGGGAATCAGACAGGGAGATATTTCTGAGATCAAGCTGCAGAAAACACACCAAAAACATGTTTTAAATTATTAAATTAAATTAAAAAATGTAATTCAATATGAATATTCTACCAATTTTACAACTAATGTGTGAATATCCAGTTTTTATGAAGTACAATGTTTTTCTGTGCATTTTATGTACACAAATTCTGCAACAGCTTCTAACTTCATTTCCCACATCATTTACATCTTCACTCTAACAAGCTGTTCGCTCTAATGGCCAAGGGCAGAATAGGATACTAACTGCTTAAAACTTTGTGCTTCAGCTCTGATTAATTGATGTAGCTTTGTTGTTGTTCTGCATTCACACAACTGCTTCTGACAATTGTTGCTACTTCTACTTCCCTCCGTATTTTGTTCTTTAATACCAGTATTTCCTGCACTGCCTGCTCTCCCATCAATCAGCTATGCCTTACTCTTTCAGCTTCCCTGCTCACACATTCCTTTACAGTAACAATGTCAGCTATTGTAGCCCTGCTGTATGTAATGGGGTTAATGAGTAACTGCACCCGGTATACAGACTTTTATTTTTGTAGATAAGCACCACATGGTGAAGATAGAGCCAAGACAGACGCTGGAGCAATTAGCTTTTAACCCTCATACAACATCAGTGAGATAAGCCCTGAGCTGGAGCTGAACTTCAGCAGCAGGAAAACAGATGTTAGTGGATGAGAACTCTTTATGATATTCAAATGTGGTCAGAACAGATACGGACTATAAAAATAACAGTTACTGGGTGTGTCAAGCCAACTGTCACATCAACAATGGTTCATCGGGCAGGTTTGTTTTTTCATTGCAATGAAATTAACTTGTACTTCAATTAAGGTTAGCTCATTGTGATATACATGACAGGACATATTTTACTCTCCAGCAGGGGCCCAGGAGAGAAGTGCTTGTGGATAGTATTAATTTTGAAGGCTGCAAAAAATTGATTTTCTTAATCAACTTCTTGTTAATGGAATCTTACATAAACTAAACCTTTTCTAACCAAGTGTCAGTGTGTGTTTGCACCAATCAGGTCTTTAAATAGATTTTAATTTAAATGTGATGACAGTTGTGAGACAGTTGTTCTCATTTTGCCAGGCCTTTCTAATCAAATCACATCCACGTGTTCCTGGTGAGGCAGATTAGCACAGTTTTTCAGTGTTAAATACTTAAAAAGTAACAGCAAAATGTGTGATTGTTTCTTATTTAGTCAAGAATGTTTCAAATTATTACTGAATATCAGACAGTCGGGGAATGTTAATACTGCAAGTACAAAGGTAAACAGAGTTTAATAAGATTCTGTTGTGCAACTTCGAGGCAATATTATTGATTCACCAGCAAATATTCCTGCAGCAGTCATTTCCATATATTTCTATTGGACTAGTTCCATTTATTAGCCTTCATCTAAAGATAGGTAAGACATGTGTAGTGTCTGTCTTGTGTATTGCAAACTTAATGAGGTCTCACCAGCCGGCGGATGTCTTTCTCACAGTCCCGTTTAATGCGATGCACCTCATCCTGGTGCTGTTGGTAGGCAGTGCGGAGATCAGCTGCTTTGGCTTTATCAGCTTGGAGAGCAGTTGCCAGTGTCTCCTCAGCCTGCTTCCTAGCCATTTTCTGCTCCTGAATCTAAAAAATCCCACCCCCACACACGATAGTATTAATACACTCAAAAACAAAAACAACAAAGACACAGATACTCGTGCGTTTATAAACATTTGTCTTATCCCATTAAACTGTTGTAATGATAGATGCCCTGTTTGTCTGGGAAGGCTACAGTGAAACAATAGCTTGGCAGCAGGCTTTTCCACCCTGCTTCCTGTTTTTCAACAGCAAATTGACAAAGGTGTACACGGTCACACATGAACGTATACACACACACACGTTCACTCACATAATGGTTTCAAAATGTCAACTTTCCTTGAAAAAGTGCCTTGATCTCAACAACAGAGTGCCTCCAGAAAATATCCAGGCCTCCACATTCTTTCTACAGTTTTGTGAGGTTACAGGAGGCCCATTACAATTGGCAATGTATATAGTTACTAGAGTACTTGTAATTTTTTTCCACGATCTAAAACATGAAAACATAATAATGGCTGTCACCCATATACATGCGAAAACCTACTTCCTGCTGTAGCTTTAGTCTCTCCCCATCAAACGCTCTCCTGGCCTCCTCCCGAGCTTCTCCCAGAAGAGCATTTTTGAGTTTGTCAGCTGCTCCATCTCTCAGTGCGTTTACAAGCCCCTGGAGCCTCTGCACCTCAGTATCCCGGATCTTGATGGCCCGGGCCAGCTCGGTCTCATGCTGTCGCGCCAGGGTCTCACGGGCAGCCGCTATCTCACGTAGTTTTTCTTCATGGAGTTTGGCACGAAGGTCAGTGAGTGCTACGGCATGTTTGTGTTGCTCGAGCTCCCGAGCCTGCCGCTGCTCCTGGAGCCGCTCACGGAGCTTACATACCTGGGAAAATAACATAATAGATGATAACACTGCTGTCAAGCCGGCAACCTTATATCAGCATCAGCACTTCACAGTGTTCAGCCATTTGTTGTACAGTGATCACTTAATTTGCAAGTTTTTTTGCTTTAAGTCCTGGCAGTCTAAAACAAAATGGATGAACAGCTATGAAGTTGTGATATATTCCCCAACTGGGAGCAGTAGATGCTCAGTAAACAACTCTCAGCTGTGTTTTCAAGTAGCAAGAAAAGTTAATTTAATTCCATGCATTTAAATCTGATTTATGCATCTGCAAATGCGGATGTTTTCAGTTTTGGGTTGCACTATTAAGATCTGAACTTCAATATTGTTGTTTTCCAAATGTAACCATAAAGAGTACAGAGAAGAGCACAGAGATGTAGCTTGTGTTTCAATTAGAAGATACAAGAAGAGGCAAACTGTTCTGACTGCTTTTCCAAACTATGTACAGTGTGAGAAGGGAAGCCCTAGCAGCCACTGAATAAATAAAATGCTGACTGGCTATATGGCATACACTAATGAAAATATGTGCATCAGTAAGTCTTAAAAACATTGCTAATGAGAAAATGGAAAAAAGCGATTATCATTTAGTGAAAATCCAACTAAAGGAACTGTATTTACATAGGTATAAGATAATATTGTGCACAACCACTATTATTACAGCTTCTTTTATAGATATTACTTTTCACAAGAGTGCTTACGTTGAACATTAGTTCCAAGTCTGTCAATGAGCCTACATAAATATGTAAATACTTTCCAAATATTTCTTTAATTTAAAAAATGGATCTGTTGTGATCACACATGGCAGACTACCTCTATACCATCATTGTTATCAGTTTTGTACACAAGCCCTCCACTTCTTCCTTTTCTTCTCCTCCTTCTCCTCCTTCTCACCTTGCCACGCTCCTGCTGGAGCTCAATCTGAACGTCCATGAGTTTGCTTTTCAGTTCGTCGTTGGTGGCCTGCACCGAATCAGCCATCACCTCCGATTTCTCCGGCTTCCTTCCCTTCTTTGCGGGTTGGGCCGATGGGGGTATGGTTGAGGACATAGCACTCTAGCCGCCCAATCAGGACGGACATAGAGTGCAGGTGTGGCGTAACGGAGGAGAGTCAGTCACTGCTCCTCCTCCCTTCAAGGCCCTGCATCATCTTCAAGTCGCTGAAAAGTCTACATCGTTGCTAGAGGCTGCTGAGAGTTTCTGTATGAGAAAGATAGCCAGACAAGCAGAAAGAAAAAGAAAAGAAGGAAAAAGGGTGAGTCAGTGTTAAAAACTAGGTTAGACAAAAGTACTCTGTACGATACTCTGGGCACAAGGCACATGACGCACTATAGCCAGGGGAAAACTGACTATTCCTGGGACCAACATTTACACTCTCCTCTGCCGGCCTTTTCTGTCTCACCTGCACATTGGCCATTTATCATCATCCTACTGGAGTCCCTGGGCTGTACTTAAAGGCTCCATAGTGCATGAAAATGTGTCTGGCCACCATTGTTACGATCCCTACTTTCTAGTATTGCACTGGACCCTTCTTTGACTCTACAAACTAGTAAATCATACCTTTAGTTTGATGACTCTTGACATTCCTCTGTCACAAGATCTAAAATCTCTTGTCCAGACTAAACTAATGACATACCAGAGAAATATCCTGAATTTGACTTAAAAATCTTCACTCTATTATTTCCGTCTTGTTATTGTCTGGCTTTTCTATTGCTTTCTTTTTGTCGTTGCATCTTCTCATCATGAAACATATTAGTTTCAAATAGACACGTAATTGATTTTGTCTTGACTATCTAGACCAGCTGAATGTAGACAGTAGCTGTCTGTCTTACTGCCACTCAATCCTTCCACAACATCCACATCAGTGCAGTATAACTGGAAGATTTGTCTTCACCTCTACCTTCTAAACATATCAATGTCCAGTATGGTACCAAAAAATTATTTCTCAATTCATGGGAGTCACAATATAAAACAGAAAAAAACTGCAAATCTACACAATTTGGGAGGATAACAGAGGAATGTTTACCTAGAGAATCAATGATTCACTAATCAAAATTGTTGGCATTTACTGCCTCAGATAAAGCTGTAAAAAGATAAAGACAAAAGGATTTAAATTAATGATTAGCTCGTCTCTACCCCTTTTGTACCGGCTAAGAACAGGCTTTCGTTATGCTAGCAGCTATTTATTTGCACATTTGGTTGTAGATGCGTTACAATGACACACATTCACTGAGCTGAAAATGGACTCCTCTAATCTCTTCTTGGAGTGATTTGTAACCCAGTAACCTTCCAGTCTTTCTGCTGACTATTAAATAAATAATGCAACGATGAGGGAGCTGAAGCATTAAAATCGCAGGCACCTCCGTCTTTTTCTACCACTCACACACTGCCAAACATTCATACAACATACACAGATGGCAGAAATAGTTACCAAGGCAACACTTGCTCTCAAAAACTCTATTCCTCTAACAGCAAAGGATGATGGGAAGGAGGAGTCTCATGGTGGACACGAAACACACACTGAGACAGTATATGCACACACAGTTGCATTGTATAAAGGCTGTGCATTTGAAAAAACACACATACTTGACTCTGTTATCTGGTCCTATCGCAGAGCCGAGGTTGACTGAGAGAAAGAGATGCTTTGATGCTGAAGGGCGAACAAGGCTTTTTTCTCCACATTAATTTTTCCACAGCACACACAGTCAGATGCTGGGAACCAATGGGGATGGGAGGCGACAAGAATGAAAGGAAGATGGAGGACGATTAAGCCTAAAAGAGAGAGAGGCAGACAAGAGGAAAAAGCAAACCTCCACCAGAGAAACCAACCTCTCCTCTTACATTCCCTAACCTCCATCTTTCCACTCCCACTTGCTGGCATGGTGATGTTACTGATCTCACTCTCATTCACAGAGACAGAAAGAGAGAGGCAGAGAGGAAGATCATTCACACACAGAGCACTGACACAAGCACACATTCTCCAAGGCTTCAACTGAACAACTAGGGACAGATACAGCTGACACATATTCACACAGGCACTAAAACATCTCTACGCTTATTCACACTGGTAACAAACACGTATTTGTTTACAGTAGGCCAACAGACTCAGTCCTGGCAAGGACGTGTTGTGGAATTTGCACATACAATTTACAAGAACAAAAAATGTTTTCCACCCTTCCACTGTTTTCAGCGTGTTTATGCATGTCTGTGCCATTATGGGAGACCAGGTGTAGCCAAGCCGAAATGACTGAAAGGCATGACGGATGGTTTCACTTTTTGTTTTTCCGAGGGTAAGGAGGCGTGGATGCTCATCCTACAACATCTGGATGTAACACTCTTCCTCAGTGGTCTGATGCATGTGAATCCCTTTTTTATCTGTCTTAGTACCACTAGCAAAACAATTTTTTAGCATTAGTGTAATCAAAAAAGTTATGATCAACTTAATGATCATTATGGAGGATGTCATTTGTGGTGTTGTTATTGTTATTTAACACACAATGATATAAATGTAATACAAAAATCTAGATTTCACATGAAACCAACATGTGTGCACAGGCAAAAACATCAACCACCCACAGTCCCCTTTCTGAAGCCACATGTTCCCAAGCTGGTAGCCAGGCACTAAATCTCAAACTTTATAGTTCATTGAAAACCAGGAATGTTAAATGGGAAACTGGAGCATTTTATAGGGGTACTGAGAAGCTAACAAGCACCTTTAATGTTCACAGAAGCAAACAAAAGCCAGCACAGGTCATAGACCTTAAATTACCTCATCCACTCAAAGCATAAAGTTAGTCTAGCTTATATTCTGCTGTAAAGCCTCGGTGGAAGCAAAACCTTTCAACACACCAAACTGACAGCCTGGTCTTTAACATTGCCTATATATAGCTGGTATTATCCCACGTTCAGAACTAAATAAAAAAAAAGTCTGTATGACTCATTAAATCAATCACAAGTCATATTTTGCAAGTTACATAAATTGAATAATACACCAACAAAAATGCACCTCCAAGGCCTATTTGAATGCAGTGAATGTAGCACTGGGAGGATCAGCCTAAACAGTGGAGCTATTTCCCTTGGTTGTGACTGCAAGAAAGAAGTGATGATGAAATTCTGCAACTCAGTTTCACAATTAAGATAACTACTGCATGAGAAATGGACTTGAGAAAAAAAGCCAAGAACGAAATGTATCCATCAGCATCAATACAGCATAAGAACATAAACTCATTCATTGTGTATTGAAGCTACGACCTGCATACCTTGGCTTTATGTTGCAACCTCAATCCTTTCAAACCAGGCTGAAAACGGTATGACGAACATATAGGTAGTTTCATAACTGCCTGAGGAAATCCCTCTTTACTCTGTGTTGCAGCAGTGCATTGCGATAGGTGTTCCTGTGAGATTTGAAAATGTTTATTTCTTAGTATAAACATTTATTGTATTAAATGCTGGAAGTGAAGTGTACAGCATTGTGGACAGTGGGCTAACATTCTTAAAACAGGTGCTTAAAGTAAACTACTTTAACAGCTGGAAACTGTTTTGATCATTTGAAACAAGAAACCTTTAAAAAAAAAAAAAGTCCACCTACTAGTTGGAAATAACATTTTCCGTCATTTGTCTTTCTGTGAGTTTGCAGCTCACTTAGGCAGCACAGACAATATAATCTGTACATTTTTCAACTTTATCTCATCCCAAGTAGTTTAGTCTAATCCCATGATCACCTTCTCAATTAATCAATTAGTGGTTTGTTCTAGGGGCTGCACGGTGGCTTGGTTGATAGCACTGTCGCCTCACAGCTAGAAGATCCCCGATTCGTGTCCCGGTTAGGATGCCTGGGATCTTTCTGTGTGGAGTTTGCATGTTCTCCCTGTGCAGCGTGGGTTTTCACCGGGTACTCCGGCTTCCTCCCACAGTCCAAAAACATGCTGAGGTTAATTGATGATTC
>OMNN01030754.1:18496-30647 GCA_900302755.1 Chromis chromis
ACACATGTAAATAGAAGTTACTCACAGTTACAGTTACTTTATTTGGAATAGTTGTAGTATATAGAAATAAACCCCTTTCAGTACTGGTTTGAAAACAATATTTTATCATGAAAGGAGGTTGACTGTTACAATATAATACATTTCTCAGTAAATTTAGCCTCTTTGCTACTCATAAATAATATTCTGTGTTTCTGATGCTATTCCCACTGGAACAATAATGCTTTTAAAAAATGTTTTAAATATTCAACCTTTGCTCCTCTTCACAGCTCGCACACCAATAGGAAAACATTTTCTCTGTTCTCCACAAATAGAATAGTAGTTTTTTGGGCACTCTGATTGTCTATGCCCCAAACCCTTATTTTATTAGATTTGTTGAAGCTTTTTCAAACAGATTAATGTTGATTTGTCTCATTTGTCTCAATCATTTGGGTAAATTTGGTAAATTAAACAGAAAGCTAACTTCTGGTAAAGCAGTCAAATGTTCCATTAAACCGCCCAAGTGGTTGAGCAAATGCACTATTACATTGTAATATATACATACTAGGAGCAGTCTGCTGCCACGGTGCAGCGCCTGGGGAGCAGTCAGGGGTTAAGGGCCTTGCTCAAGGGCCCACAGTGGTGGTGACTGGGACAAGCGGTCGCTCTCACTTTCCCACCTCAACCTCTTGCCAGTCCAGAGGCTCGAACCGGCGACCCACCGGAAGTTCGCTTCACAAACCACTAGGCCACCACTGCCCCTTTAAAGGTAAATATACATTACATATACATTGCATTCAAACATTCAATGCATCATTATTTAATTTGCAAACTGAAATTCTGGCATTATTTAATATAAAAGTCTTTATTTGGCATCTGTGTGTGTATTGCAACCCAGATTCCCTATTAAATCAAAATGGTTTCAACACCAGCACTGTGATATTTTCAGGACACTGAACTAAAACAATACAATGTGCTGACTGCCCCTTATGTTCCTTTTTATTGGACTCTAATGTTTGCCCGTTTGGACATTACCCCCACAGATACACAAGTAATAAAGTGAAAGAAGTTTTCTATGAACCGATTCACAGCCACTATCTTGCTCTTTTCTCTTTTAGGTACTTGAACCTAAAAGAGAAGTCCAGTCATCTTCTACTGACGCTCCTTGGATTACCATGACCTGGATGACTGAGAATCTACAATGACTTTTGATAAATCCAACATTTGTCACGATTTCTCTCTTAGATCACAGCAGGAATGATAATGGCACATTTGACCTAATAACTTTTCGTTTCTCCAAATGTATAATCTAACCTTTATTGATCCCCTTGGAGAAATTCCTTCTCTGCATTTGACCCATCCTATTCAAAGTTAACCTTAACTATACATACTAGGAGCAGTGGGCTGCCGCGGTGCAGCGCCAGGGGGAGCAGTCAGGGGTTAAGGGCCTTGCTCAAGGGCCCACAGTGGTGGTGACTGGGACAAGCGGTCGCTCTCACTTTCCCACCTCAACCTCTTGCCCGTCCGGGAACTCGAATCGACGACCCACCAGTTCCAAGTTCACTTCACAAACCACTAGGCCCCCACTACCCCATATCTGTATAATATTTTAAAGGCATAGTTTTTTATATTGTCTGTTACAACAAGATCATTCAGAAGTAAGCTCACATTGTTAAAGGAATTGATTTAAGGACAATGGGGATCCGAAACATTTCTGTCTGAAGAGTGTATTGTGGAGATTGGTAATCCATGTTGTCATTTTATATCAATATAAAATTCTATCATTGTCTTTTTATGTTTTTCCAATTTATCTACAATTTTGTATTTACCTTTGAACATATCGTCACTATCAAATAATATTAAATTTTCTTACCACTGTAGAATTAATTTCTTCGTTATTATGTAAAGATTAATAGGGTTTACCATCATTGTTACCATACAAACTCAAAAGTATCCCTCCAGACTGTCTGTATCTTCATCTGCACTGACTTTGGTTACAGGTAACTTGGGCCTTTAAATTCAGTGTATTTTTATCTAGGACAATATGACTTGTCAAATCATAGAAGTAGGTGAAATAATCTGACAATATGAAAGTGGTGTGAGTGTGACCCAGTTTCTGGAGGATGCATTACTTACGCACAGCTGCCCGTCTCTGAATCTCCACACTGCGCCTGCCTGTCTGCCATTCACGAGCAGCAACACACTCAACCTCCCAGCTTTCTGTGGCTGCACCATATGCACAACATTGCTGCAAGGCAACACATGCCACAGGAGGTGAAGGAAGAAATGCACAGGGTCAGGGATGAGTTTTAATTGTGTACATTATCTTTTCTCCATTAGTGGTTTTTACAAGTTTTAAATGGTTCCACTATTTATACGTAGCTATTGGACTTTTTTGAGTGAGATGAAGTAGACAAGAAAATAGGGTGAGTTTGGAGTGTTATGTTTGACTTCAGTCATGTTGCTGCTGAGGCCAGCAAACCAGCTCACAGATGGAGCAATAAAGTGAAAAAAACATTGTGGTTGAGAGCAATGAGGAGAGGGAGGGATGTGTGTCCTGTTGTGTTTTGGTGAAGAATTGACTCATGGAGCAAATGTGTGTCAGAGAGCTGTGATGATTGATTCTGTTAATTATTTTTTTGCTTGAGGTACTTTTTTTAAAACTGTTTTAGGCAACATGGTATTTTGTCAGTTTGTTTTTGAACCATGCTCCCTCTGAAAGAACAACAGAAGCACAGTTCACAGAAACGGGATAAGGAAAACTTTTCCATTTGACGTCACAGTAACCTTGTGATCAGACCTTGTGAAATCTCATGAAAGAAGAACTTGGGGTGTTGTTAGATTTAGGTGATAATATTGACAAAAGTGCTGGTAGGTATAAGAGAAACAAAATACGCTGGTGTTGTGTTATTAGGAAAAGATGGAAGGTGAAGGTGTAGAAGCATCTTTTTGCAGTTGTCCTCAAAGGAAAATGAGACTGTCTCATAGCAGCGGTTGGTAGAACTAGTCAGTCAGACTATTTACATTTCTTTTGTTCGGTTATATGGAACATGGTAATGTGAAGAGTCACTGTTTTTATTAGCTTAGCATAATCATCTTAGGTTTTCAGCATATCCAGGAGAGCTGTCCATAATAAGCTTAACATATTCATGACTGTGGGCAGATTAAAGTTATTATAGCTTTTAGTGACGGCCCTCAGTATTCAGGAGGGCCAAAGGATCAGAGGAGGAATACATCCAGCTAACCTGCTGCCTATACAGGATTATACTGGAAGCACTCATATACACAAAGAGGCACTGAATCAAACAATATTCACCTTTCAGTCCATCTCTACAGCCATCCACCAACCTGACCTATTTTACACAATGTAAACCCGCGTCTCCAGTGCTCATGGTGACGTAACACTATCATATGAAGGCAATTAGGCTTCGCGGCCATGAGTCACCACTGTTAGTCAGTAAAAAATCTGAGGCTGATGTTCCATGTCCATTTCCAAAACTTTCATTCATAAAATGAATGAATAATTCCAGTGAGTTTGAAGCTTATTTGATTTGTTGAAGCTTTGTTAAACAAAGTAACATTGATTTTTCTCTATTTTTGTATCATTTGGTTAAATTATGAGGTGTTTAATGGGAGTACAGCTTTTAAATGCACTCAGATGTTCCATTAGACATCCCAAGTACTTGACTACAGTGTGTTATTATAGTGTCTACTCCCAGATTCATAACACAAGTGGGGTTTTTCTTTTAATGTTGCCACAGTGGAAGGAATTATGAGTCAACTAGGAGAGTCTGGGTGTTGTAGTTCCAGTGGCTGATATGTAAACAATGTATTGCGTAATTTTTCAATTTTCAAACTGAACTTCAGGCATGATCTATTATTAAAGTCTTTATAGATATTGTGGTCTGGGTTTATGTGTTTATGTTGTTTGTTGTGAATCATATCCAATTTTAAATCACAGTGACTTCAGTATCAGCATTGTGAAATGTGTCTTTTGCTTTGACATTTGAATGAGAACAAACAAACATAAAGAAATCAACAGAACATAAGCACAGTCCAACAATGTTGTAGCTTTAGCTGCTCTTTACACAATTATTCTCTTTCTCTCTGTTTTATTTATTTATTTTTTTCTGCCTCTGTTCTACTCAGGCCCCAAAATAGCAGCAGATCAATAGTTAGAGGGGCTGGCAGATGAAGAAGAGAAATAACGCACAGGAAGGAGTCGCGTTTTCCCCATTTAGAAAATGTGAAGGAATTTCCAGTGATAAAAGGCACAACAGGAGTTTTATTCATTTAGTTTTTAAGTTGTATTTATTTGCTCAATAAAATAAATGCAAATTACATACAAAAGAAACCACAGCAGCAGGAGATGCAGGAGAGGAAGGAAACCTGAAAGGCTTGTTAAGAGACCTTTTAAAATGGCATTATTACTAATCAAAAGCAAAATATTCACAAATCATTATAACAGATTGATATAAAAACAAATGCTTCATGATTTAGGAATTTTAGTCAGCAGCACTAAATTTACAAAGGTTGGAATAACTGTCTTTTGTCCTCAATATGAAGCTGATTGTGTGACAATATGCTGTCTGTTCTGATATTAATATCATGACATGAACTAGCTGGGATGACATTTCACAGTATGCAATTAAAAAATCACCAAAGGGCTTGAAATTTGACCAAAGTATCAGCTGGCTGCAGTCCATCCAGTATTACAGCCCATTCCCCTGCAGAGAGAAACTTCAAAGGTCAGAATGGCTACTGGGCTGCATTTGCGATGGTAATACTCATCTTCACTGCAGTCAGTGTCCATTTTCGCATAACCCCTCTGGTTGCTATGGTTACTGACTATACCTTCTTTCCTCCTCTTCAGGCCTCTCTTCCTGCGAGAGTCATTGGCATTGCTGGGGGGAGTCCGTGGGTGAGGCCTGCACTGTATATACAGTGACCTGTTACCTCGACACAGACAGGAGAAGAGGATTTTGTTGAGTGCATCTTGGTATTACAGTTTCAATTCCATGTTGTGTCATGCAGCAGTTTCTAATCACTGCAGCACAGGGAGAAGGCTGGCCAGATAGGAAAGATGATGGGGAGTCCCCACCACTTGAATCTTGAGTCATTATTTCCTGGAAGGGGATGCAGAGGGAGAAAACAAGCAGACTGAAGTAACAAGATCAGCTCGTTTTAGTTTTCAATTACTTAAGTAATGACCCCATGGTAAAAACCTGTATGTGTTGACTGTGACTGTCTCAGGCATTGGCAGTGTGGTCCTGACAAATCTGCAAAGGGATTTGCATAATCAAAAGATTTGGACTCATAACAAGCCTATTATTACAAATATCTGTCTTCAGCTGCTTTGCCTAATTTAGATGAGATGCATCTGTGAGTGCATGTGTGTCTAAGCCCACTGAAAGACAGATTGCCTAATATAGATTGAAGGTGTGCATGCAAAAGACCTAAACCAGTATAAGGGTCCTGCTTATCCTGTCAGCTGAGTTGCGTTAATCTACTAATCGAGAACCATTTACATAACTGCTTCAATGCAGCTACAGTTAAGCAATTACTGCCCTAATTTCCTTCTTTTCCCACAGTGTGGTATCTACTCTCATTCCCAGACTTGAACTTTCATCTCACTGTTTCCCTTGAGTCCTGTTGCTTTTAAAGCCCTTTAATTGTCTGCTCTCCTTCCTTTTTCCGTAGGCAACCCTCTTCTGAATGTTTTCTGAACTTTAATGCAGTATTTTTTGGTCAGTTCCCAACTGATGGCAGGTTGTTGTGTATGCCACCAAAACGCTCCATTGAGCACCATTCCAAACCGAGGTTTGATCTAAATCAACATGTTGTTTTTATGGAATAAGACCCACATATTACATCAAATCATAGATTAAGTCTGAGGCTTAGACTCATAGTTTTTATCTGTTATTTTACAGAATAAATAACTGTAACTTGTCTCTACTCAATGTGTAGAGTTTGGACTATGTGATTACAACAGTTGTTAGGAAAATGCTAAAGCTTTAAGTAAATCCGATTGCATGGTTTTTAGGTGTAAGCATCTTATACTACTTGTAATTCTTAAGTGACACTTGTCACTCAGTGGTAATTCTTGCATATTCGTACACTCAGTATGACCTTAAAATGTCACGGTGCTGCCTTTTCCCTTTCAAATCTTATTGACCAAAATATTGATAGTAATACATTACAATGGATGGAATGCACCAATATAGCTACTATATGGAAATAAAATAGACAATAAAAGTAATTTGAGTATATTGGCAGGTTTCTTTTTATTTGTTGTTAAAAAAAAATATTATTGTTTTTAATGTAACTTTAAAGAGATATTGACAGGAAACAATAACTATGAGTATTATTATTTTTCTCTGAAGAAAAGCCACACTTGCCAACAAAAACAATATGTTCTGTACTGCCATCTCCTGGTACAAAATAATATTACGTTGTTATAAGTAGAAATAAGAAATCGAATAATAAATAATAAAAACAAGGTTTAAATTACAGAAACTTATTTTAGGATCGATCCCATTTAAATGACTGCTAAAAGCTAATAAATGAAGAGAAACTTTACCAGTTTATGAACTGTTCTGCATGAGGTCGATCGACTGTTGATTATTCTTGACTCAGAGAAAGTATTTGAACTTCCGGCCTCTGCAGCCAATCACTTCGCGTTTTAGAAAAAGAAGTCTTCAGCTTTGTCCAATCACAACGCGCAGAATTGAAAAGGGGCGTGGACGTTAAGCGGAGCCGCTGAAAGACTCTCCTGTACATTGTATGTTTGGAGTTTGACCACAGAGGACAGGCAGTTCTCGCAGAAGGCAATGGGAAAAATGACTTGGGACACTGAATAGCGAGGAACCTGAGATATTTCTAAAAGCCTTTTCACTTGGAGGACCTGAACTAAACTGGTGTGTTTGCAAGAAAGGTGAGCGGACAACAGAAGCGAGATTATTAAATGTGAATCCTTGTTAGCATTAGCTACAAAAGCACTGTTGTTGCTAACACTACCTGCCACATCTATCACTGTGTGCTAAATGTCAGGTACATAAAGATTGCAGCGCCGCATAAACATAATAATGAAATTGTGGAAAGGGCTTATTACGGGTGTTAAAACAGGAACACCAGGAGGTTATTTGCAAGTCCAGTCTGGCGGTTAAATCGGTGTCATTGGAGTCCCGTCTGCTGACCAAGAGGGGGTTCCCTAAACTGCAACAGGACACTTGGTTTCCAGTCAGTATGCTTCATGGATGTCACCTTCTCAATATAGCTGCACTAGGCTTACTTTATCATGGTTAAAATAGACTATAGACCACACTAGAGCTTTGCTATAACAGAAAACAAAAGCTTTTACACAGCTGAACCAAACTAAATGCAAGCACAACGTGGACTAAAGAAGGGCTATTTAGCCTAAATCAAAATAAGGAACAGGACTTTCTATTGGAGTTTAGGTCGAAGATAGACTCAGCCATGTTGTTGTGGAATTGATGAGGATGAAAATCTGCATGGGTCTTGTTGCCACATGGTTGGTTTCACAATTTGAGATGATTTCACTTTTTCTTCTTTCCCTTTTCCAGCAAATGACACTGTTAACTACACAGACTAAAAACACAATTAAAACTACTCAATCTGCATGTTTGTATGAAATTGCATAAACATTTGGCACAGATCTGTGTGGTATTGGTGCACAAAAAAATCCTTGTACTATACTGTGTAATTATGCTCCCCCAATCTATACTTTTGGGGAAAAGTCAGGAACCTCAGTTATTAGATTGTGCATTGCAGTTTTGTTAGATAGTAATAGCTGATTGACTGGTGGTGTGTTGAAATGAAAAGAGAAAGGGCTCTTTCAAGCCACCTGTTACTCTGCAACAGGTGTTGTCTACTTTTAGATTCCTCTTTGTTAGCGTTTTCTCTTTGAATATATACTTCCTACTGTGCACTGGAGCCTTGCTACGCAGTGAACTTTTAGCATTATTGTGTTCATATTCTCTAAAAAATCTGTGGGATTGTGATTATTGTCAAACTTATTTAACACATTTTTTTTAATGTAATTCCAGCCATGGAACCTTCGCCTACCGGAAACTCATCCACCCTAAAACTCAACCCTTCCTCTCCCACCACCCGGAGGCCAGGCCCTTCCTCTCTCAGCTCATCTGCTACTACGCCTGCATCGACCTCAGACCGGCCTAAGCCTAAACTCACCATGCTGACACCTCCAACCACACCCTCATCTTCTCCCTCCACTGCTTTGCCTCAGACTTCTCCCGGTCTTTTGTCCCGCTCTTCCTCGCTTTCCACACCAACAGCCTCACCTCTCCGCCAGCCCATCAGGAGCCTTTCTCATGTGGGCAGATCTCAGCTCAATGCAGCGTCTACAGGGAATCCCCTAACTGGACCCTCAGCTGCCGGAGATGCTGCCACGGCTCCACAGCCTCTTCGCACACCTGAACCAGGTGAGAATCAAACTCTGACCTTGTACACTTGTAATCGCAGAAGACAATCTTTACTCCACTGTTTCGTTTTGCACTTCTTCAACAATCAGAGCTGCCAACACTCCCACTGTGTGTACTGCAGTGTCTCCAGGACAACCGTGGACATTTACCACAACATGTAAAGCAGCCTCTCCCATTTTGCTGACCTGAGGAGAAAATCCTGTCTCACCCCTATTTTTTTCGCAGGCTAACAAACCAAATCTGGCATGTAAGGTTAAATTGGTAGATGAAATCTTAGCTGCACTGGGAATAAAACATTTTAGTTTGTTAAATGCCTTTGCAGTGAAATCAAGATGTGTAAATATGGAGCGTTACTGGAAAGTGTGAAATCTAACACTTCAGTCATTAAACTAGGACAACAGTTTCCATTAGAACTGAACAAGTCCTCTGGGGAAAGAAAAACACACAATACTTCATGTGTAGCTGTCTAAAATTGATAATATAATAAATGTTTATAATGTAGCTAATGAAACTAAAAAGAGGAGACAGATTGCATCACTGTGTAAGTGTTTGTGTTGCATCAGGAAATCTTGCAGCTGTTGTTGACTGTGCTAAACAAACAGTTATTTTAGGGCTCAGGCAGAGGGTTAAAGTATGAGCAGCGTACCAGGAGCATTGACAGGCATCTGATATAAGTTATTGGATCCCATCGGCTTTTCTTTAGCCTCCTGAGACAGACAGGCACTGACAGACCACCATCTCACTCACCAGTATCACTTACAGCCTGTGGGCGTTGTGAATCTTGGAAAAGGGTTTCCACATTTGTTGCCAACTCCAATCATTTTCCTGTCATTTGTTTTTAATGCAACAAATGTGACACCTTACTTTACAAGAAGTAGACACACTCTTCTGGAGAAGTGGGACTTGAGAGCAGCAGGAGTCATCAGCCGAAAGAAGATGATAATGAAACTAAGAGGGTTCAGAGGTCGATTCTTATCAAGTCCAAAGCTATTTCTGGAAGGATCTGACTCATTCTCATGCTCTAGAATCTCTCATGTGTTAAGTGACTGACACATTGAACTGGTTTTCACATGCCTATTTATGCTTTTCTGGACCATGTCTGCAGAGTATTTTAAAAAAAAAAACTAAGGACAGTGAAGAAAACTGAATTCATTGTATAGTTAGAGTCATTGCTCACAGGCAGCTTAGGTGTTCCTTTCAGAGAAGTACAAATTTATTTTGTCTAGTTAGTTGCTTTTTAATTGAAATGGCTTGTCCAATATTTTCAGGCCTTGTAAAGCAGGTTAAATTAAATAGTCTGTGTTTACTGTAGAGTGTAAAGTCTCACTTACCCGATGACAAGTGCATCAGAAATACATCACTTTTAAGGTTGTGTGTGTGGAGGGAACCTGTTTGTCAAGACAAAGAAAAAACAGCATTATCAAATGTCTAAAAATGTGTAGTTACTATAAAAGTGGAGCCTTTGTATAATCCTCATAGTTAAAGTAGAAATACTTAGAGTAGAAATACCCCTCTTTACATTCATCACCATAAACGGTGGGATTTTGTGGGCCTCTCTTCAATAATGTGTCACTAATACAATGTGTAGTCAGTTGTAGAGACCTATAAAAACTTCTGTACAGTGTTTGTAAACTTATTTTCTGTTTCAGAGGAGCCAGACGAAGAGGTCAGTTTGGAGGATTTGGAGGAGAAAGCAAAGTCAGGTGATGCGAAGGCGCAGACGAAGGTCAGTGGCAATTAACATGCTGCAAATACCATTTGACTTTATAGCCATATGGTGGATCAGCCAAGTAATGATAATTGTTATCTGAGAGTGACATATTGAAGGGAAGGTCACTGCGTCGCAGTCCTGCTTGTGTTGCAAGTCTAAGAGTGTGAGTGTGTTTGTCCAGATGGGCCGTTACTTCCTGGCGCTGGCAGAAGAAAGCGACGAGGAACTGAACAACTGCACAGCGGTCACTTGGCTGATCCAGGCTGCAAAACAGGGCCGCAAGGATGCAGTCAGACTGCTGCAGCAGTGTTTAGCCTCCAGAAAAGGTGCCACAATTTCCCACTACCACTTCTCAGCTATTAGTGAAGTAGAACTGATATGATGTTAGAAACTGAGTCATAAGAATAATGTTCTCATAGATTGTGGAAATAGTTTGAGTCGACTTATCAGTCTTCACATTCGCCTTCTCTTGTTCCTTAGGCATCACTTTGGAGAACTTTCAGGAGGTGAAGAAGCTGTGTACAGAGACACGTTTTGAAAGAGGAGTCAGGAAGGCAGCTCTGCTCATGTACTGGAAGCTGAACCCAGAGAGGAAGAAGGCCGTGGCAGTTTCTGAGATGCTAGAAAATGTTGAACATGTCCACACAGAGCCGGGTAAATACTGTATTTCCTTTTCATATAGTCATGTGATTTTTAAACAGACAAAGACATTCATACATTTGTATAATTTTTTTATCCTTCATCTACAGGCAAACCAGTTTCCCCTGGTCCACTTAACAGCTCTGCTAAGAAACAGAGGCGAGTCCTGGAGACGATGGTCACCAGTGAGGGTATGTGTGGTCTGAGACATGGCTACTAATTGGATTAGTCATGCATAATTTGTAATTTGTTCCCCTGAGGTCCTAAAATGTCTCAAAAGAGAATAATAATAATAATTATTATATTATGTAATTATTTTTATTCCGTAAAAATAATGAAATCATAGCGACAGTAAGATCAAAGCAAACTGTCTTCTGTGCTTCTCTGCAGCCAGTTCCCACGTGGGTCTTGATGACTTTGTTGAGATGACTAAGAAGTATGCTCAGGGTATCGCACCGTCACCAGTCATGGCTGCTGCAGGAGGCGATGATGACGATGACGATGATGTAGTAGTGAAGAATCCAGATGAACTGCCGCTGCACCAAAAGGTAAGAAACTGCTTTGTGGCTGGTCTGCTTTGTCTTCCTGTCCTCATCTTTTCACATTGGGTTTGTTTAAGTTCAGTGTATTTGTGGAGAACTGAAACAGATATATTAAACATTATTCTGCTACTGTTTTTTTATTCTTACCTTTAGTTTTTTGACTGTTACCGTCTTTTAATTTTCTTTACCACTATTTCTACTTTTCCTTGTTTGTAGTAGGTCAAAAGCTGTGTCAATAGAGAGCATAGCTTGACTTTTTCTTCTAAGTTTGTCATCTAATTATGCACAAGTAAAAACATTCCATGAGCTGAGATCTTAATGTACACTTGACACAGATGCACCTGAACCATGAGAGTGGACCAACAGTGCATTGACTAAGTGTTTGACTAAAATCAGGTGGTAAAACGTTCTAGATGACGCAGTTTGTTTGCTGTTTTTATGAACATGCAGTTAATTTTCTGTTACTTTAAGCCAAAACTGACTTGTTACAAATGAAACCGGTTTTTTTTTAGGTTTTTTTTTTGTATTTTTCTGTATCAAATGATGTCTAGATCATTTTGTCAATGTTTTGATTGTATTGATTGCACCCCATAACCATCGGAAAAAATATGCAGGGTGCATCAGGAGCTTTCATTTTATTTTGCAAAGCTACGACAACATATCAGTTAATCAATTAGTCAGTTCTTAGAAAATTAACCTGTAAATATTTGGATAACTTTTTTAGTAATTGTTTTAGCAAAATCACCAAAAAAAAAGTCATTGTAAATATTTTTCTTAGTCTCCTATGATTAAAAAAACTGTGAATACTATCTATGGTTTGG
>OMNN01030755.1:0-48127 GCA_900302755.1 Chromis chromis
CACACTGTGCAGTCTAAGCAGGGTAATGGGTAGCTCTGAGGACCCAAAGATAAGAAATGGCAACCAGTGACCCCAGACTAATTTATTCACTGTATCTTTCCCTGCATCGCTCTTGCGAAAAACAAACAGTGCTTCCGCTGTGGAGTCACAAAATTTACTCATGAACTTCCTTCAGATGATAATTAGTGGATATGAGAAGAAGTGGATGTTATGATTCATGTCTAACCAGTGGCTTTCTTACTGTACCACTAATTATAAAATCTAAGTGTCACTGTGTGCTGGTAACAGGAACTGGCCTGTTTTCTTGAGAACAGAAGAAACGCAGGGGAAGGGAAAGATGCTGGTAAACAAAGAGCTTTATAAGGAGGTCTGGAGTGCACCAGGGAAAAAATAAGAAGAGCGAAGAGTGTCTTTATCCACCGTATGTTATATCAGGCTTCAGTTGGTCACTGACGGGAAGCAGATAAGGTTTCACTCAGGCTGGAGTTGGATAATTGGACATTTATGGAGAGATAGGAGAGCCCAGGGCCCAGGAGCCATGAAACAGAGCTAATCTAGACTCAGCATCAGTAAATTGTCTGTGAAAGAGCGCATCAGGAGTTCTGACAAGATAAAGAAGGCTTTCCTCAAAGGCGGAGCTGGACCAAAGTGACATGAAAACTCGGATAGAAGAACGCCCGAGCCTTTGGTGCCTGGATTTTTTACATGTCATATGAGGCAGCGTGCTGAAATGCACATTTCACAGAGCAGCTGTGTCACCTTGTCATCCAAATTGGGTCATGCAGCCTTGTAATTCTTAGACTGTGAGGACAGTTTTGACAACTTTCTAACTAGAAAAGCTCTTAAGAGCCCGAATTGTTGGCAAGCCTGTGTACATTTTTAAAGAGCCTATAAAATCTATTGTTCCACGCCTAATAATCTGCGAATGACACGCCTTAAAGTTTGCAACATTTAAGTCCTCCTGTTGGAATGCGCCTTGCTCCGAGTCCGGCATGATTAGTTTCGTTCCTTTGATGTTTTTCCCATTTGATTCTCCCAGGAAACTGCTGCCTTCAGAACAGGTGCATACTGAGCAGGTGGGCCCTTACGTAGGAGCCTTGAGAGTTTGGTGCTGGAGTAGTCCATGCCTCATTCTATTTTTGGTGGTAGGTGAAAACCAGTCCTGGACATGCCTTGATTTTAAAAAATGTTTTCTGCGTTTCAAAGATCTCGAAGTTTTTGCTTTATATCATGATTAGAAAGGCCATTGCTTGATCTGTTTAGTATTTCTTTTCTTTTTGCTGAGCTACAAATCTAAACTCTGTTCAGCCCCCACTGATTACTTGCACACAGACACTGACACAGGCAATTAATTTGGTGGGGGAGAGGCTAGTCTTAATTGGGTATAAGTGGGATTTTTCTTGGCTGTGTGCAACAGAAAATGACAGACTGTGCGTATGAGAAGTAAAGACCATCTGGTCCCACAGGAGCTGAGAGAGATGCCAGACAAATGGAAAGAGAAACAACAGAAAACCAGTGTGGGTAAGGATATCATTCCCTCTCTCTCTCTCTGCTTCACACACAAACACAAAAGAGGAATCGTCGTCTCTTGGTCATATATCATTTGTCCACGTAACAGCCTAGAGGGAGACGCTTACTGGCTGAAGAAACAGAAGTCGCTCATGCGCGGCCTATTCATGTTTTTATATAATAATCAATATTGAAAATAGTAACATTATGCTTGTAGGCAGGCACAGGAATAAAGAGCAGTTAGCCTGTAAAGGCTTGGTCATCAGCAGGACAAATTGATGTGACATGTCATATTATTCATTTCAGGGATTGGTGGTGAGGCTTGGAAGGGGCAACAGCGAGAGAGAGGGAGAGAGAAACAAAGGATGTGACAGACAGAGCAAAAGGTGAGCAAAGGAGTCAGCTAGTGGACATCCTCTGCTCTCCTCTGCATGACAGCACTGCTCAGTGAGCTCACTAATATGCTCCGTCATGGGGCGAGATGGTAAACGAGCACGTAACATTTCCATCAGCTTACAAAAAACCCATAAACAACACAGCGATTAATTTTACTTATGCATACATGAGCGTAAAACCCGCCGTACTCCCTGCTGCTATGAAACACAAACATGCCCACTCATACAAACAGACGTGCACATGCACAGAAATAACTATGGTATTCTGTCTGGTTTGATTGTATAAAAGATAACAAAATGATTTTTATTACATGTTCATTATTTGACAGACATCACAACAGATTTGCATGATTGTTTTGATATTAATGTTTCCCACACCATAATTAGGCATAATAGACCCAGTACGAAACTATGTAAAACAAACATGCTTGCAGATACAGGGGAGGTCAATTCAACAACAGATTAAAGCCATATTCTGTCATTCACTGAAGTTCAGTCTGGGTAAAGAAAACAAACCGCAGAAGGATGCTGAAGCTCATTATCATTTTCAGAATTTATTTCTCTTTTTTTATTTTCTTGAGTTTACATCAAATAGAACAAACATACATTGGCACATGCAAAGTGAACACTTTGTGGTGCTTTTTCATTACCATCCAAATCCAATTGAACAAAGACTGGATATCTATTTTTGTACTCCAAACATGAAAATACTCTCAAATATTTACAAAAAAAATATACTTACAATGCCCATCACGCTAACATAATAATCATCTGGGACTGATTTGAGTTGATTTCATTAAAACAAAAATACTGTATGTGGCAGAGCTTGCTGTTCAAGGTAATTAAATCAACTTCAAGAGAAAAGAGGCACAGAAGAAAATCACTTAGAAACAATACAAAACAGAAATCAGATAATGGGAACCCCAAGAGAATATGGCTTTAATGACATTTCAAAAGAAAATATCTTGAAAGCAGATCCACTGTCCCTTTTTTTTTTTTTTTTTGCGTTTGTCCTCATTCACAGTGACCCCTTTTAGCAGGCAAGTTGTTCTCTGTCAGAGAGAGAGAAGGGGGCCACAACACAAGTTTTAAACCTGCAGTTTGGTTCTGGAGGCCGACTCAGCCACACTGGCCTAAAGCTGTGCTAGCCTCTGTCAGGACTCATGCATCATGTCTGGATGAAGGTTGGATGCTATCCACAGTCCTGGAGTGCATAGGTACTGCAGGTGGTGCTGAGATGCCTGTGCTCTCTCTCTCGCTCCTGTCTCTGTCTGCCTTTCTCTGATCCTCTACAGCTCCCTTTCCTTTTTTTTTCTCTCAATCACAGATAAAGGACAAACAGCATTCATTTCCAAGCAGATCAGATCCTGAGGTTGTTGTAACTCACATACGTTTTCTTGGTTGCTTGACCTGAAGAACAGAGTAAAGAAATTGAGATTTACTTTGAGTACCGCTAAGACAAAAACAACAGAAGAAAAGAACACATCATCTTGCAGAGGTAAATAGACATCATCTGCTTCGGTAAAGGCGTCCTATTGTTATCACCAGCTGTGTGCAATCAGTAGCAATATTTTCTGGCCTAGTGTATCATTTCACCGTGCATTCCCCCTCGTGTAAAGCCATACTTTCTATTTTCAGATGTTAACTAGTGATAAAAAAACACAAACACCACACAAGTGGGCACCGAACAAATGCTAGGGCATGCAATGCGATCCCAGTCTGGATTGCCATGGAAACATATCAGAATGTGGCTGAGTGCCTAGGTGCTGTTTGTGTTTGTGTGTCCTGCTGTACATCTATCATTATGAGAACCAATTTGAAGTTTCAAATCTTCAGAGTGAAACCATTTCGCTTTTTGGTGAACTGGGGTTTAATGTTTAATGTTTAACAAGATCACCATTAGCTGTCACCAAAGTGGGACTAGCTAGTCTTCCTGGGGTCCACACAGAAAGACCAACACAAAACAAAACAATACACAAGATACGAATCGCAATACACTTAACAATGATAATCTACAAGCATTGAAACATTGTTAGACATCATTATAAACATCATCAACAGTTCATCAAATTCATGGATATTGCATTCATTATTACATTCATACAGTAGATATGTCCATTACTTACTCACAAATTTAAATAGTGCATCTTCAGATGGAACTTGAAAGATACTTTACTATCCAATTTACGTATATTCAATGGGCAATTATTCCAATGATTGATTGCACGATAAATAACTGTTCTCTTTAAAGCATTTGATTTTGGACGTGGTAACATCATCTGGCCATCATTGGCTAACCTAGTACAATGAGAGTGAACCTGACTACGTCTGACAATTTGGTTATATAAAAAAACGGGTTGAGAAGAAAAGACAACAAGTCATTCCGGCTTGTCATGACTTGTTTAAAAGGCTGTTCTTATTCCAGAGTTATGGTTAGTCTTTGGGTTGAGGTGATATTTGGGGAGGGTGTGATAAGAAAATGTGAGTAGATCCAACAGCAAGCATGAGGATATGTGTATCTGCACACGCGTTGTCCTCTCTGTACAGCGGAGAAGGTCGATGTACACTTTCTTAATCACAGACATTGCTATAAATTCCCATTCTACTGCTTTAATGTTGCTATGGTGACCAACTCCCATGGGCTACGCAATTAAAGTCACACCATTTCTTTACAGCTGCATTTTGTAGTCTTGCCCAGCAAGTATGATGAATAAAACATTAGTAAATGAACAGATTTTTGCTGGTAACCATAAACAGTCTTCAGGAAGATTAGTCACTTTTGAGCGAGAAGCTTTTTGTGTGTTTGCCGGTCTGGAATTGAGACATCAACCATCACTGTCATCTTAATTTTTTATATTGAGAGCTGATTATCTTATCTCATCCCACAAGTTTTCACATCCTTGGTTCTGCTGTTTGTTGGGTTGTGTTTTCTCACCAGAGTATTCATTGTTAATGACACGAGTTAAATCTGAAAAGAATGAAGGCATCGACACATACCTATTGAGAAAAAAAGGCACAGGACGGTGAATCAATTCTACATATCTGAATTAGAGGATAAATCCCCCCTGTCTGAGAGGTGCAATCATGAAGATATTACACCATATCAATACCAATGTATACTGCAGAATTGCTAATGTCCTTTAATCAAATAAATCACTTGAAGTCATCTCATACAGGGCCGATGGAGCCTGAAAAGGAGGTATTTGGCGCTCTGATGGTTACAGGAATTGACGGACAGTCTCCAGGGATGGTCGAGGCACAGTTCAGGTTTCGGGGCGGTCATGCACATAAATTCGCCATTAATAAATGTCACTTCCACTGTTGCTAAAAAAGAAGGGCAAGAGGAGGAGAGAATGTGCAGGGAAGGGAGGCGAGGCGAGAAGACATTCGTGTAAGAGAGACAGAAGGTGAGAGACACACAGAACAGATGACATGGTGCACTTTTGGGAGGGCCTTCCAGAGACCGCATGCCCTGCTCAGGGACTTCTGATGCGCTGCTGCAACAGATGTTAAGGTTTTACCCTCTATGCAGAATATGTATTTGCTCAATGAGCCACATGTGTGGTAGGCAAAGATATATTCCCCATCCCCTGGTACTCTGTGACTTACATGTGCGCAACTCACACTTTCGGTCACACACTAATGCACGCATTGAAAACCGCATGCACACCCACAGTTTTCTGCATACACAAGCTCATTTGGCTCATGACAGATGACTGTGACAACTGTTGGGTGTTTGGAGAAATTCCCAGGAAAATCTGTCATCTCATAGGCATAATTCAAAGAGGGGTTGAGGGGCTGGTGCACCTGTGGGTGCCATGATCGCTCTATGTGATTAGAAGCGTTGTGGGAGAGGAGGTCTTTAGAAGCTGTGATGTGTGATTTGCATGAGCTGTCAATCTTCTCTGTCTTCATCCTGACAACTAGAGATGAAGCAAAGAGCTTCCATGGCAACGCTGGTCTAAAATCCAGCAATTGCAGCTCTTGCCTCTAAAACTCCTTCTACTATTGATGTTTCTCGTTCAAAACAAACACTCTATCACCTAGCTATGGGAGTATGTAGGCTTCCCCACTCACGTACTAATACCCAGCATTATCTGCGCTAACAGGATCATGCTTACAGTTTCAGATGAAGGGTGGTATGAGTAACACACAGCAACAGAGACAGATTATCTCCTTCCATTCCCTGCAATAAAGCCCTGCTTCTTCAAATCTCTTCACAGAGCAAGTGCCCTATCTTCTCTCATGCCTGCTGCTATGCACTTGGGCTAAAGGTCTAAGCATTTATCAAGATACAAGATAACTGGGTTCCGTCTATAGGACATCATTTTATATACATAATTTTAACCAAGAAGTCACCCAGTTAAATTGGTGAAATGGGATTTGAGTACGAGAAATAAAACATGAGAAACATCCATAGTGAGGAAGATTAAAGAGGCATTGCATTCATGTTTCTTGGAAAAACCTACATCTTTCAACCAGATCTCGCCTCCTGGGAATACTTTGTCGTTTCTATTATTCCATAATCTCTACAGAGGCTTTATTAACTCAATGCAGATAAACCAGACAGTCACTGAAATGCACATGTATGTGAAGCTAACACTTACAGATTTTATTACATAAATTTAGCTTATGTGTGACGAATGTATACGGGCATACATATTATGTTTTCTTTACTGATTCACAGCAATAAAATTGTAAAAATAAATAGCAAAATTGAAGGACTTTATGTTAACCTCCCTATTTAGCATTTGCAAGCAGCCTATAAATAAACATCTAATAAATAATGTATAACTCTATAATGTAGTTAGTGTTTATTAATGAGTTTGTCAACAGCTATAATTCCTCCTGCAGGCACATGTGGAGATATAGACAGATGATGAGTGACAGTATAGTAAAAGACAGCTGTAATAATATAAAATATGTCTTCATGGGATATGCAAGTTTTGCTTATAAATAATCTATATTAAGATATATTAAAAATGTCTGAATAGCTGCTTATAGTTTTATTATAGGGTGTTGTAAACTATTCATTAAATGTTTGTACATTTCATATAAATGCTCAATACTGCATGTAAAGTACTGCGTAATTCTTTTTGACTAAAAGTTTTCTTCTGTTCTTATTCCATGGTGCATATGTACGTGTCTCTGAGGCTTTGCGGTCTTCACGCTGGGTTACTTACTCATGGGGTCAGCAGCAGGGTTCTCACACAGCTCAGTCTTAGCCTCTCCATTGGGCCTCTCATTGGGCTTCTGGGACAGACGTGATGACATTGTGGCAGCTGTGACCACGGCCTTGAAGCTACGCTTCCTCTTCTGTACGTTCAGCTCAGGGTGGAAGATAATGATGTACACCTTGGGCATGTAAAGCATGCCCAGTGCTACTGAGGCACTGAGGTTCATGGAGATGGTCAGGGTGGTTGTCTGAATGTACAGCTGGAAGGAAGCACAGACAGGTAAAAAAGTGATTTTAATAAAGACAAAACGACAACATACATAATGAAATGGGTGATTTCTTTGTATGCAGTGTGAACTCTGATTTGGTTGCTCTATGAGGCAGATAAATACGTTAGTAGCACTTAAGCACTTAAAGAGAAAAATTAGAAACAAGACAGCAATGATGGCTCAACATCTGTGGCCAATTACCGGACAGTCACACTGTTGAGCACAGTGATGAGGCAAAACCTAATAATAACTATTGCCTGATAACAAAATCTGAGCCAAAAAAAAAAAAGGTTCACTGTCCTTTTTTCTGCCTTGCAGTGTGTTAAAATCTACTGCAAAAGGTCCAGTGTCATCAGAGGACATGTTTCTGCTATGTACTAACAAATTTTTTTGATTAGCCTTTAATTTAATTTAATTCAGAATTTATTGTTTATATAATCTAATATTATGATCAGATATGTAGGTGGTCTGGATATTTGCTATGTGTAGCTATGGGCAAAGGAGCAGTCATGCATTCAGTAACATAATCCAGCAGCTTTTATTAAAGCCTGACCTGCAGCAACTCACTCAAGTCAAAGACGGTTCAAGCGTATTAATGACAACAGCAGAAGCATCACCATAACTTTATCAGAATGCCCTCACACGGCCTCCCTCCTACAAGTGTGTTCACTCTTGACTAGATTGATGGACCACATTGTCAGATGAGGTCCTGTCCGTGACATGCTGCAGTCACCTTCTCCTCCCTTTCAAATCCGATTTTTTATTTCACCACTCAAGCAGCTGCTTCTTCCTCCTCTCATGCTTTCTGTAGCCAGGCCCATTCTAATTGTAAATTCCTCCTAGAATACAATAAAAGACTAAGGTGTAGAACAATGCATCTGCAGTATACAGCCGTTCTACATTTGTTTTTCTGCAGCTCCGCATGCAGTGGAGTGCAGGCTGTGAAAGGCTCTCACTGTGTTAAGTGGTATGATCATTCATGAGAATGTCATTCATGTGACATGAACACAGGTACATTCACTTAAATGCACTGTGGCTGACATTCCCATTCAGAAGTTATATAACACCTTTCACATTGTCAAGTTGTAATTGTGAGCTTACATAACCCCTGATCACGCGAGGATTATGAATTTGAAACATCGACTTCATTAAAATGTAGTGATTTTACTCTGAGGTAGCAAAGTCAGTAAATCAACAGACATGCGAGAGCCGCTTGTTATATTTAAGGATCTTGAAGGAGAAAGAATCACTTCAAGAAGGGACATTATTGTTTCAAGAACCGATCACCGAAGCCTCCTCACTAATCTACTGCACTCCAAGGCATCAGATGTTACTTATGTGCTGCCTTTCAGTCAGTTACTGGTAATGTGGACGGGGAGAGGATACAATTGTAAACACATTATCCACCACAGTGGATCTGCAGAGAGGGGGAATGCTCACCGAATCAGCCAGAGGAATGAATGTCCCCATTTGCATACAGACTTTCTTGGTAAATATCAGTAACGGTAATTTCTTTCATACGACACTGATTCACATGCTTGTCATGCCTTTGTCTTCTAATCTGCAGAAATCATTCAGATGCCTGATATCATCTACATGCCAATACACCCAACCGCTTCACTCTCCCTCCATCCCTTCCTTTTTCTCAGTGGAGCAGCATCAGAGGCAGTGATCTGGCTGGTACACCATGCATTAATAACCGTATGAATATCACAATGCTCTCGCTGCACTCTGTTCTGTGTCACTCCAAGCTGGTGGAATGTTGTGTCTGAGCTGTGAATTTGCAGCGTTTCTGATTAGATTTTGAGGGGGAAACCGCTCAAAAGCGCTGCTAGGAGCACACATAGCATGTAACATAATCACCGGAGAATCTCTACGCTGTGCTGTGTTGCCATGTTTGGTAGTTGGTAACCTGTCTGGTATCCATAGCAACTCTACAGAGTTTGGTGCAAGCAACTAAACACGCCTGGAATAAGCTTTTAATGAGATTCTGATACCTTAGACTCTGCAATGCTGACCCTATCAGAACTGATTTATTGACCATGCAGGAGAGTTGATTCGGGAGCAGGCACACAATAAGCATTAGGTGCTTGCTCATACTCATCACTAACACACACACACACAAAAAAAATAGCGAGTGTAGGTATGTGGGCTTTCACTCCCTCTAATACAGCTACACATGCGCACAAACACACCACACCAAATCCTTTTTCTTACTGTCTCTAATCACTGAGACAGGGCTTTTCATTGTGCCGCTCTATGAGCTTGACCCAAATTCGTAGCCCCTCTCACCCACCACTCGAATGTTTAGCTTGTCACAGAACATTTATAATTAATTTCTGTTGCTTTAACATAAATAAATACATGAAGTCATTTTCACAACTGCTTGGCAACCCTCTATTTATAGCCACTGTAATGATTTATTAATGTCCTCATCAGGAATCAAATGGTTGCTTTTGAATTTTACATCTCATTGACAAGCCAAATGCTAACATTCCGTCACAACAAACGATGTGCCTTCCATTTAGACAAAAAGCGTTGAGGGTAATTCTCATAATTATACCCACCAGGGATATACTTACTGCAAAGGCAATTTAGTTGGGTATGGTTGAGTACTATAAATGCACACAGCGATAAGGACTTGATTCAGTAAGTGACAATTAGGATGCTCTCTGCCCCGTTAGAGAATGCCTTCAATAATGAATCCAGGGGATTTGCAGTCTCCTCTCAACTACCTGGATGTCTCTTGTTGTTTTGGGTGGCCTACTTTCTAGCCCAGCTCATGTCATGAATAACTCTGTCTGGCTTTGTGCTGCAAAGCCCTATTCCATATTGGAGACAGAGCTCTCTGTGTGGATGGCCTTACCTTCATTCTGAGTCTGCACAGGAGGTCCCCATTTCTGGGCTTTGGGATTGGCAAATAAAGAGGTTGTGACTCATGTAACGTAAGTAGGTAAATAAAAGCCAAAACAAATCTCAGGAAGTTACTTTGATGATTCTTTCACAGGATTTGTCTTTGTGGTGTTCCGATCACCATTGGTAATCAGGACCTGTCTTTGTCAAGTGTCTCAGAGGAGGAAATCAGTCCAAAAAAATCCAATGTTTTGCATTTTTGGTCTCACTTTCAGGACAAGGAGTAAAAGCGTTTTATAAAGTGTTGCAATCTAGGAAATCACTTCAACCTTGGCCAATGTTTAGGGGAGCTCGACAGGTGTCCTAACCGGTTAGGAGTCAGCAGGAGATGGCAATCAGGCAGAGACAATCTCTGAGGAGGGGAAATTTTGGAAATGCTTGGTGAAAAATATGCCTATTAAGAGATACTATTTTTAGTCATTTTTGGGACTGGTTTAGTGCTAGTGGAGAGGAGAACCCATCCGGTCACATACTATGGATAATGCACAAAACAAGGTTCAGTGAGAACCCAGTGCAGTCAAGTCTCTCTGGCAGGAGGACAACTGCTTAATTGTAATGAAGGGTGTCTTCGCTGAATTACAACAGGTCAAATCCAATCTAGCATGTATTATTCTATTTATTTCAAATCATAGGGGAACTACAATAACTGGAAGATATGTTCATATTTTTACAGTGTATTTCTGCACTTATCATACAGGGTGCATCCCAAAGGGGGTTTTCAACTCC
The DNA here is from genome assembly GCA_900302755.1 of Chromis chromis. NCBI lineage: Eukaryota > Metazoa > Chordata > Actinopteri > Pomacentridae > Chromis > Chromis chromis. Next base: position 10,989 of record OMNN01030755.1, read on the forward strand.
ATATCTATGCTACACATGGCACTATATTGACCTTGTAATATGATGTGGTTGCATAAGGTTGATATGATATATTCCCGCAGCTGAGTCACATTACTTCCATTTTTAATGTGCATATACATTTATTTCCTAAGCGAGACTCGCGGCTTGCCAAGGTTAACTTCAAGTCTAGTATGAGAATGGGATCTTGTCACACACCATTGTGAGCTTGAATGGCTATCACATCTTTTGCCTTTTCCGCATTACAATTTTTACCCTTGTCCAAAACTCAAAACCACAACAGTCAGGGAAACTACAATAGGACATCATATTTTTGGCTTTGCAGCTGAGATTAGAGTGACTCCAATGTTCACACTTCCTGAATAAATAAATACAGACTAGGGTTAAAATCAAAACTACAACCTTCTTCTGTCTTTCCATTACACTTGACCACTTTTAGCTTCTTGCCTGCAGTCTGCCTCTGGTGCACTCTGCTCAAGGATTCATGCATAAAACAAGTGATAGGCAGGGGAATTTTACATATTATTTTCAAAAGACTCCACATCTCCGCAATGAGTGTCAAGTCCAACTCCTGTCAAGTGCAGTTGTTTGCAGAAAGAGAAGGAGGGGGGGGATTCGATGTTGCAATTTTCATTGTACCTGCTGAAAGCTGGAGTGAAAAAGTTTAACTCAGAATACTTAGTCATCGCAAATGATGCTTGTCAGGACGATCTGTCCTCTAGAAGTTTATGAAGGTACAGGAGACATCTTACGAGAGCCTAAGTGGTTTTAAGACATGCATTCAGGTATGCAAGCTTCCGTGACATGAAGTTGTCCTTTAAGTATAACAGAATCTTGTAGGTGTTATACTAGAATGCGTCTTTCCCTAAAGAAGAATGTTTCATTTTATCATCATCCTCCTTTGAAATGTTCAGTTTTGTCGACAAACACGTTACAACGTGCCTTAAATCTATCTGTTTGTTCCTCTTCTCAAAAAAAGCAGATAAACACAAAAAAACAGCCCTAAATAAATATCATTGTGTCTTTTGATACTCCGTGACACATTTCTGTGTTGATCCTGAGGTGTTTGTTTCAAAGTCTTGATAAACAGTGACGCACACAGCTGAAGTTGGCTCCAAAAATCAGTCGATCCCCAGAACCAAGCTCAGCTGAATCTGTATGCTGGTGACGCTCGCAGTCATTGACTTGAGAGTGCTGAGTAGTTGACCGAGTACATGCAGGTGCACAGGAGGCAGGGGGAGGCTCTGTGATCTTTTGTTACCGTTTTTCGCATGGCTTCCCTCAATATGAGTGTGAATGGGCAAACCGGAGTGAGTGGAGAGGGAGTCACAGGTGTGGAAAATAGGGGCAACTAAATGGTGTTGAGTTAAAGAAATTCCACTCAGAGCAGTTACAACTTCGGCTATGAAACAATACTACAAAATAACACGGGGTCAAGCAGAAGCAGCTCAGTGTGTTTTTGGATTACCAAAGGCAGCTGGCATCACATCATCTTAGTGTTATCATAAATCGTTTTATATTAGACAACCTGGGGTGAAGAGATTACTCATATCTGAGTGGGGGTTGCACATAAAAACACAACAGGGCAAGGCACTTATAGAGGGAGGTTATTGTGGAATGCATCACATTGAATCCAATAGTTTATTCACATGCAGATATACAAACAGATGCACACCCAGCATCAATCTAATCTATCCTCTAATTACACTATTTTTATATTCTCTAACTATGCTTTTAGAGAAATAATCAGGAGCCAGTAATTGGAGTCTAAGCAGATATAGATGTGAGGAAAAAGCACCCAAAACTTAAGCGTAACTCCAATGAAGTGACTGATAATATTCTTTTCACCTTGAGCAGCTTTTGCAGAGTATGTTATCAGGACATGCTAAGGCACTTCTCACTAGCAGTGGCTTGGGAGAAAGCAGAAATGCACCCGCAGAGGTCATTACACTGAGAAGCTGTGGTGCGAACTGGAGGTGTGTGTCAGGCAGGCACCGGGGCGAGGAAATAGTTAACTGCATAAAGGGGAAAGATAAACACATTACTGCTTCGCTAGTCGCCGCAAGTAACATAATGAACTCCTAATCGCTGCTGAGGGTGTAATTCATCTATGAAATCAGCAGCAAATTGAGATGAGGAAAATCAGTTTCTGATCCATCTCATGCGGTAGCTTAGCAGGAAGGATATTGAACGGTGTGCCTCTCAAAAGGTTAGGAGTAACACTTTCCTGTCAGCATCGATATTCTGTCAGTGGAAAACTTCCCCTTCGCTCCGTCTTGTACACACGGGCTTGCCAAGCTGCACATGAGACCAGCAGATGAACGCATCTGTATTCTATGCAGCGCTGGCCAGATAAGCAATGACTAGCACAGAAGGTCAAAATGTCATATTCTCAATCAACTCCAGTAGCACATGATGTCAAATGCTTTGTTGAGTAGAGCGCAGCTGTCACGGGATGGAATGTGTTGAATCAAACTTCTATTTACCCCCTCATTTCTCCCTCCATTCCTTTTCCTCCAGGTCATCATCATCCTCTTCCTCCGCCTCCTCAACCCACTTGTCTCCCTCTCTAGAATGAGGCCCAATAGTATATGTGGAACCCTAAGCGTGAGAGCGTAGATAATGGCATGCGGAGCTGCCGGTACCCCCCCATCCATATCACTCCTCAGGCATTTCAGGATTTTGGTGCTTAACATCAACCCTTCCTCCGCCTTTACATGCCTATTTCTGTCTGCCGTGGTCCTACTGTGGGTTTCCATGCACGTTGGAGCCATGTAAATATGAACTCAGGAGAAAATAAATCCATAACTTATGTAGTCACTAAATTTGTGTGCGAGTGTGTTTGTCAGTATGCGCCTCCTTTATGTACTGTTTGTGTTTGCACAAATATGCATGCGTGCATGTGTTTGGACAAGATAAAAACAGGGCCGAAGAAATGAAAGGGAAATTTTTGAGAGGAGGGAGGGAGACAGACAAAGAGTGGGGTGGTGACCGAGAGAGAGAGAGAGAAAGCAAAAGAGAGAGAAATGACTCACCTTCTCTGCCGACTGGGCCGTGCCAAAGAAAATCGGGATGAAGGCCAGCCAGACTATGCAAGTGGTGTACATAGTGAAGCCAATGGGCTTGGCTTCATTGAAGTCTTCCGGTACATCCCGTGTCTTGATGGCGTAGATAGTGCAGGTCACCATCAACAGGATGCTGTAGCCCAGTGAGCAGATTATCTGTAGGTCTGTGATGTCACACTTGAGCACGCCGCGGGCCAGCTTGGGGTTTATGGTTTTCTGCTCATCGTAGTCGATGATGGTGTTTGGCGGGTCCACGGCGAACCACACCAGCACCCCCAGCAGCTGGACGCAGATTAGACTGGAAGTGATTGCTATCTGGGAGGTGGGACTGATGAAGCGAGGGGCTGTGACTGTCTGCTTCCCCTGCTCGAAGATCCGATAGATTCGGTTGGTCTTGGTGAGCAGCGCGGCGTAGCTGATGCACATGCCTAGGCCCAGGAAGATCCTCCTGAAGGCACACACAGCTATGTCAGGCTTGGCGATCATGAGGAAGGTGATGATGTAACACAGAAAGATGCCAGTTAGCAGCACGTAGCTCAGCTCTCGGCCCGATGCCCGCACGATGGGTGTGTCGTTGTAGCGCACGAAAGTTGCCATGACGAAGATGGTGGCGATGATGCCGAGCATGGCCAGGAAGACGGGGATGATGGCCCAGGGGGAATGCCACTCCAGCTTGACTATGGGGATGGGCTGGCAGGCGGTTCGGTTGGAGTTGGGCCTCATGTTGTAAGAGCACAGTCTGCAGGAAGTCTCGTCGTACTGGTACTGGTAGCCGTCGCAGAGCTCGCAGTGCCAGCAGCATGGCATGCCCTTTACTTTCTTCTTCCTCTCTCCAGTTTTGCAGGGCAGACTGCACACAGAGATGGGCACCTCCTGCTCTCCATCTGGCCACTGAAGGTCCTCCAGCTGGGAGAGATGTGGCACAGCACAGGAAGAGAGGTTAGCAACAGCGAGATAAGCAAGAGGCACCACCACAGATGAAAAACAATGTGGAAAGTGAGAAGTACCAGAATTGTAGTACACCATAACATCAATATATGCTCGATCACACCTCATTAACCTGCCACTTGTGGCTATGATATGAATCTTATGATGGTACAGAAACAAATCTTTGCAAACGGTTAGCAAAACTTGGCAGAAAAAAACGATTAACTTCATACATCTTTCTTGCCAATTTCTGAGAGGGATTGCCTCTTCTAATACTTGAAAGTAATTGAAATCACCATGGCAACAGAGCCTACCTTTGTTCAGTGAAATAAAAATAAAGAAATGTGAAATGCAAAAGACATTATGTTTTAATACAGCAGCCAGTGAGGTATGAAATACGTGATGAGAGGGAAGTAGAATGGGATTTGGGATTGCAAAAGGCCTCCGTTAGACTTTGCAGAGCTATTTCTATTTATGATCTTGACATGAAAATGAAAAGTGCGGTATACAAACGCACTATCTGAAAGTCCAAACCCAAAAGTCCCTGAGGCATTTCATGATTCAAGCTCAAACTATAGTTTCGACGTACAAGTCAGCCTGAGAAAGCCACGGAGAAGCTGAATTTTTTAGGGCTCTTACATATTTTGTTAGGACCTTAAGAATCTTTCATAGTACTCTGAGCTGATCTTTTGATTTATTATGAAAGTGTACTGATCCATGACTTTAAAAGCACCACAAGATTAAAGATACACCACCATGGTTCCACAGCAATATCAATCATCAGCAGTATCAGACATGTGACTAAAATACATCAGTTGAAGTCCAACAAACAGAAAGAAACAAAAAAATAACACAGACGACTACACATTCCACGGTTTGAGCATTAAACTGACTCTTTATCTGTCTTCTGAAACTACTCGGATCTAAAAGATGCTTTGAGAGAAAGGATGTGGGACAACCTGCATTAGAATCCGAATGGCGCAGCATAAAGCGATGTTTGAAACGAACAGGAATTCTTTTTACTGATTATTTTTTGTGGTCTGCTTTGATGTGAAGTGAATTCATGACTTAAAGGCTCCCTGTGGAGTTTCAGACTTTTAGCAGTGCAATGCTGCAGCATGTCCCCATTTTGTTTGTCTCACGTGTCCTCATAAGGACGCACATGCATGTGCAGTCTGGCCAATGGTATCACTCAACCGCACTGATACACAGCCAATGGAAGAATAAGACTGCGAGCTAATTTACATGAATGTAAAAATAATTTAAAAAGCTCACTGTTTAGACTTCAAGGATACACACAATACATTTCAGTGAGTAAGACTGAATGCAAACATAACATTTCCATATGTTTACAGAAAAACCCCACAGGGCTCCTGAAAGGGAATAATTTAACATTTTGGGAAATGCACTCATTTGTTTTGTTTCCTTTGTGCACAAATGTGAAGCTACAGCCAGCAGCACGTAGTTTTAAGTTAGCATCGAGACCATAGACATTAAAAACCTCTGACAGGTGAACTGAATAGTATTGATTATTTTGCTGCATGGCACCTGTCGAGGGGTGAATACAGATGTCAGGTAGCAGGTGAACAGTCAGCCTCATGTAGCTGTAGTTTCATATTTGGCTTACAGATAAGACGGCGCTATCAATCTTCTCATACAACTCTCTGTAAGAAAACCAATAAGTGTATTCCCCAACATGTCAAAACATTCCTTTAACCCCTTCCAGCCTGCAGGTCCCTGGACTGGGATCGGGATGTATCAATTCATTTTTCTAAGGCTGCCAAGTGTGGTGCATTCGCTGACTGAGAGTAAAAAGGATGTGGTATGTGTTACGCTTCATTTCTGTTGCGTCATATTTGGTGGTGCTACAGCTGAGAAATTTAAGGACAGATTCAATAACTTCAGTGTCAATGACTCATTGTTATAAGGATTTTATATACTCCACACTGGCCCGGTGATAATTGGACTTATTATATTTCCAAATTCCCCCAACTGTCTCCATGGAGTCTAAGGTTGTTCATTTTGTCCTTGCAGTTTTGAAGCTGTTAATAACTAAATGTAGGGAGTTTTTTCAGTTCAGGGCTTAAGGGGTTAGGGTGATTTTTATCATTGCTAATATTGTAATTTAATTTAATGACTTTGCCCTCTAAACCCAAAACACTTTCTGGGCGTTTTTTCTGTTCCTGTCATCTTTTTACTCACTGTGGGCTCATTTTTCACTGCAAGTCCTGCACCACTATGGAAACAGCATAACTATGGCTGGAAGTAGGAGGAAATAAAAAGAAATTGAAAACATTTTGTGCAGATCACTGTTATACTGCAATAAGTCTTAAAAAAAAGAAAACGTGAAAGCTGCTTTCCTTTGAAAATTTAAAAAAAAGCCTTGAATCAACATGTACAACATTTTTGCAAGTGCCCACAGGATGACTGTACATGCCCTAGATATTTTGCTACTTATTTTTAATTTGTTTCCATACTTGTCTGCTATCGGCTCTGTGTGAAAACAGCCTTCAGTTCAGCCCAGTTCAGCAGAAAAGTCCCAGAATTTTTATTATGTGGCTCCTGGTTGCAGTCACTAATGGCTTCCTTTTTGTGATAAGGAGCGCAGAAATTTTACTTTTTTACAGAATCTGGCATGAGCAAACCATAAAAAAGACATGTAGAATAAAGTTTTTTGTTTTTTTTAAAGATTTATTTTTGGCCTTTAATAGATAGGACAGTGGATAGAGTCAGAAACGGGAGAGAGTGGGGAAGGACATGCGGTAAACACCTGAGGTTGGAATTGAACCCAGGACAGCTGCTACGCCTTAGCACTTGGGTCGCGCAACATAACCGTTAGGCTATCGGGGCGCCCAGAATAAAGTATATTTTAACAAAATATACTGACTTTAAGCTTAGATTTGATTTAGTCTCTCGGTAGAACGGCACATCACAGATGAGTGGTTTAAGGACTGTTTCGTTTTTTACTATTTAGTCTGGTAAATGGTGTAATTTGCCATTTTTACAAAAAAGCAACATGCCTGTCTAATCCACCGGTGGGTTTTGGGGTCCAGGGGGTTACATTAAAAGAACTGTGACCATCTTACTCCCATTTACTACTGGTAGTTCTGCTCAAAGTCACACTTTAACATAAACAACAGTGGATTAAAAAAAACAAATACTATCATATACAGAAAATGCCATTAGATGCAACATGAGTCCAGCATCAGCTCAGGTGATAGCATCACCTCCTCCACATGTGGCAACTCCTAATAATTGCAGATACAGAGCTCCACCTCTGCAGCGCACACACACACAAACACACACACTCACATCTGCAGTGTGTTGGTGATGTGTGTACCTGTATGACAAATGTGTTGTTTCTGTGCTGTCTGGGTAGATTATCATCTGCCATTTATCTGGGGGCATGAAGGTGCCATTTGTTATTTGGACAATGAATGGTGCTCTCTGGAAAACCTCCCGATTACACACAGTGTGGAAACAGTAATGAGACCAACAGCTCTGTTGCCATGGAGACCAGAAACAAGATTTTTGACACCTTGGACTCGAACTGTTGCCATAGCTTTCATTTGGGTTTTTCTTTAATTGTTAATTTTACAGTTAATTTGAGCTTTTGTGAGCTGGAACAGTGTGACATTGATCCTCTTTATCAGTGATCACAAAGTGTATCTGGATGCTCACTCCAGGAAACCTTTAAATTAGATGCCTCTTTAAGTTTTATTGAACAAAGTAATACATTTTGCATTGAAAGATAATTTCACTGTAACAGCATTTGGTTTATAATCGCACTAAAACAGAAAGAGGCACAAATCTTCAGCAACAGACGCTGTTCCACCTGCGCTATCAAATCCATTTGGCTGAGTTTAATTCTTGTGGTCCAGAGAGCCATTATGCAAATGTTAACTCATCTGTATGTAAATGTCATGTTTTTTTGTTGTAATCGGAGTTACATAGAAATACATAAAGATTCCGCTCAGGTTTCATCCTATCGTATGGGCAATTTCAAACCATGTTTGCCTTGAAATGAAATAAAACTCATCAGTTTCTTTATTGTCCACATGAATCACCCGAGCCCATTCTTGTGTTGTGACAGTGAGATCTATTACAGTGGCTACAAACCCAACACCTTGCTCTTAGGAAAGCAGCAGCTGTCTCCAGCTCTGCACCTAAAACTGATATTAGGCAGTATATTTTTTTGTAGGGGAATTAAAGTTATTTAAAGCTCCAATGCAATGAAAAATGCCCTATCTATGTTGCTATAACACAGACTCTACAATTTTGTGGATGTGCCCCCCAAAAAAGTTAAATAAATCACATTTTCATGTATTTTTAGATTAAATTCCTTCTGTTTTCCTCCAATATACACAATGCGTCCATACAATATATCTTGGTATCTCAGGTGTACATTAAATTTCACTGAGGAAATGTGATCATGGACTTTCATCACGTACAGTAAAACCTGCAGGAAAACTAACAAGCTCCAGGAGGAACATAGGAAGTGTCTATTTTAGGTGTCAATTTCCAACAACACTAACAACTTCAGTAGCTTCTGCTGCCAAACGCTGAACATACACTAAATGGACTCAGACTCAGGTTAAAAACATACTCTTTCTCGTCCTCCCACTCCACACCGTCAGTCCTCCAGCAGATACAGCTGAAGAATAACGATATCCAACAACTGTAGGAGCACGTCTCACTGTTTTCTTTTCACCTTCTTACTTCTCTTTAGTGTTGAAGGCTCAAATCAAGTCCCTTCTGATGTCTTGTTTCAGCTCCTTTTTACAGGTGGAAACATATCAGATCTCTTTAATACTGAATGTGACCAGCTCAAATTCTTTTTTAATCCCTCTTCACACACTAATTTGAAATTCATCTGGTTTCACTGCATGCTTTTTTCTTCAAAGAAGCTCTTGAGACATTTCATAACCTTTGACAAAAACATGTTTCAATTATTGATAAAAACATTTTTGTTAATCAAAGTTTAAAGTAACTTCGTGAAGGATTTTCAAATGTGATTAAATTTTGTCCTGCATTAGTTAGCAACACATAAGCTGAAGTGTGTGTATATGTACATGTTTCTTAATTCATTTTTGGGGGTAAAATACAAAATTTCTTTTACATTAAATTTCCCATATGTCTTCATTTTACCATGACTATGTAACCCCTGTTTTTTTTTTGTTTTTTTTGCCTTGTTCTAAACAAGACTTTTCAGTGTCTGTAGCTTTAAATGCAGCTGAGCTACTGCTGTCCACCCCACCTTCAGGAAGAAGACTCTCTCGTCTGCCCCGAACAAAACAGTTCACCACATGTTAGCCAACACAGGTATAATTGAATGTTTGAGACCAGGACTTTCTATCACCTTCTCTTTGAGACAAGATTTTACATGGAAATACAGCTGTAGTGTTTAACTCAAGAATATGGTGAGTTTGTTAGACAACGTTGTGGGTCGTTGTGGTGTAAGAGGTGCCGAGTTGCTTGGAAATGGCTATGAGGTGACTTTTGAGTAACGTAGTCTTGATGGGCAGCGTTTTAGTAACTATTTTATACTTGTTCTGTTGTATGACAACAGAAACTGAAAAACATGTAATTGAGAACAACTAAATGGGTATTTGGTTGTATTCAAAAGCAGAGAGCACGGAGAGCAGGAGAGAAGCTAACAGATGTAAACACTGGCTGATTTTAGGTTGCACTGCAGCACAACAGGTGATATGAACAGAAAGTAACCCACCAAATCCTTGTTTATCAGTTTGAAATTAGTCCTTAAGTTTCCACCATCTCTGAATTGACTGAGGTATAACTTGTGGCCATACAATCAAAGCTAACTAACCACATTAGCGCTCAGTATGTTAATACTAAAGATTTTTTGATTGTTGTGGTGACATTGCCATCAAAAATACAAATAATCCACTCAGTCTTCAGTTCCTCAGATGCTGGGAGTGCATGAAGACTCTTGTGTTCACTCTTGCAGCCAAGCGCAGAACATTTGGTGAGCTTTGTTCATAGCTGAGACATAAAGCTGTTGGATCGCTCAGTGACTAACACCCCTGACCTTGGCATGGGAAATCAGTGATTCAAATCCCGGTCAGGGTGCAGTTGTCCAGTGAGGACCCTTAGGCAAGGTCCTTAATGCTGCCCCGCCTACCTACCTATGTACGTCGCTTTGGATAAAAGCATCTGCTAAATGAAATTGTAGAATTGTAAAGCTGGTAAAGACAGTAAACACACCTGGCTGAGTGTGAGACAGCTGAGGGGGCAAAATAATGCAAAGTTTGAGGCAGATGACTATTGGTTCAGTTAGAACGTTAGAACATAGCAGCTCAGTAGAAGCTGCTCTGTGTCTCCAAGTCTTAACAGCTTTACTTTACACCTGCAAGTTTACAACAACCACAAAACACAATAAAACATTGATTTTCACCATATGTGACTTTAAAGTTACAGATTTATTTTCTCCACCAAAACTATATCAATTAGATTAAAAGTAAAGATACCTGCACCTGAGTTCTCTCTGTATTTGAGATTCAAATAAATACATCTGCACCCAGATATCCTGTTTAATTACAGAGATACCAACAGATGTCTTTCGTCTGTGTTATTAGCATCAGTGAATCATCATACCCTGAGCTGGAGAGACTCCACCCACTGTCCTACCATCCTATACTCTGGGGTGGAGGAGTTGGTCATCTGGAACTGGAACAGGTCATAGCGTCCTGGAGCATCGCCGTTCTTGTTAAACACAACAGGAGTTCCGGCACTGCCTGTACAGAGCAAGAGAGAAAATGCAGCAAAGGGACAGCGGAATGAAGAAAGTGTTAGGCGCTGGCGTGACAAGATACAGCATCTCTTCTAATATGAGAAAAATATGAACTTTTAACCCCCTGCGTCTGATTGTACAGTGACCTAAAAAGACCACACAAAAGTCACTGCTCCTCCCAGTTCTAACCTCCAAACGCCAGGACGTATAGTATATCTTGAACCCCTGTGATAATCACAGACAAAAGGGTCAGTAGGGTAGTAAGCTCCCCACTGACCAATATAACACTTTCTCACCTGTTTCCTATGCATCATCAGTGCTGCACAATGGGCTCTGGAGGAACATATTATCACATTCAAAACACTGTAATTCATGTGGACTCTAACACCAGGAGCTGACTGTTGTTTAAAATGAGTGCACACCTCCACAGGTTAGAAGTAATGCATTTCAATCACACAGTGGTCAACAACAGGGGATGTAAGGAGGATAAATAGGTCAGCCAAAGCATCATCCGGTCCCCATCTGCTCTCAGTGTGTAGCAGCCTGTCTCAAGCAGAGCCCTGAAGATTTCACTAATTAGCCAAGAGAGGACTATGGACACCTGAAACATTATGCATGACAAAAAGTTTTTTTTTTCTCTGCAAGCTCTCAACCCTGTCAGTTGCGTCTACGTTATATGCGTGTGCACATCACTCAATGATATGAGTGTGTGCAAGGTAGTGTGTTAATGCAGATGTCAGTCAACAAGAGATCTCCCTCGCAGCAGTGAATGCTGAACAGCATTAATGGAAACAAACGGTTGTACTTTATTTTATACATGAGCTCTGCATTGTTTATGAGCTGATATTTTTTTTTACCGTCTCACAGTGCCGGATAAGACTGAGAAACTGCTGCATTTTGCAAGTCTTTTCACCTTGGCACTGCATACAGTGGTTCACATGCACAAATGGAGATACCATTTTTGAAATGGGACGGGGGGAGCCTGATGACACTTGGCATGGGAATTAAGTACTTTAATAGCTCTGGCTATAAAAAGTGTAGCGAATGGACCACGAGCATATGTCCAAAACACTTTGGGAACATGTTGTCTTTTGTATCTAGAACAGAGCTTGTGGCTTTTGGATAGAAGGCCACCCACCTTCTCCTTAGTTTGCAGCCAGAAGGGAATTTCATCTCCCTCCAGTTTTTTTCCAAGGACATTTGTCATTGAGCATTCTACAAAAGTTTCAGGCCAAAAGTCTCTTGTAAAACAAGAGAGGCAGAGGTAGCAAGACAAAAAGCTTGTTTTAGACAACAGAGTAAGAAGCCTTTTTTCATAACACACTGTGAATAAGCATGCAAATTTGCCTGTTTGGCTTTGTGACACCACTGCATATTACAAATGTCAGCTTGTAAGGTTTTAAGTGGCCATTCCCACGTTGATGCAGGGCCACAGAATCTCTCACTGTCTTCTGTTATGTAAAGTGACAGCACATATATATTCCACATTAACAATACAGAAATAGCACCACCAGAGCCATTTGACCCAGCGCTGTTTCCATTTAGTGCTGGAACATTAATTCATAGGTGTCCATGTGTCAGTGCAGAAAATGAAGCTGGACGTGTGTTCAGAATTAATTCGAGGGTGCTTGTGAAACCCATAGTAAAAACTGTCGATATGAAAAACTAAAACTCGGTGGGCGGCAGTCATCGTCCTGTCACTTCTGCTTCCACCAAACAGAGAAGCAGACTTGTTGACACAGTGTATAAAGATGTTGACAAGGTATTGACTCCTGTGAGCAAAAGCTGTGACAGGGTTACCATTCTTACTCCACGCCCCAGCAAAAATATATAGCATGCACTAATACACAGAGTCATTCAGTAAAGTGACATGAATGATTGGGCACTTGGCGCTCTTCAGCTTTAGAGCAAATAATTAAGTGGTGTTTCTGCGTGTGCAGATAAAAAGGCATTAGAAATTCATTTCTATTTTCTATTGCCTGATATTTTCAAGGGAACACAATGGTCTGTGTAGACTCCTTAGTGTGAGCGCTGTCTAAGATGAAAGATTTATGCATTTGCATGTGGCTCTGAACTAAGACATGACAAAAGTGCACTGCTGCTGTGCTGTGCTGAGCAGTGTGGGTGGACTAGGGATCCACTGCTGTGTTTCTCTCGCATCATTATTCTCTCCTCCTTTTTTTTTCTGCCTCTCACTCTTCAGCTCTGTGACTCCAGCACAGTAGGGAGATCAACAAAGGAGGCTTACACTCCTTCACTCTCAAACATACATTAGCAGTGGCACATACACAGGATAATGTGCGTGGTTTCAGTCTAAATGCAATAAGGGGCAGGGAGATATGCCTGGCGGAGCAGCAACACAACAAGCCAGTTAAAAGGTTTGAGAACATAATAGCAAGACGGGAAGAGGTAGAGGAGATAGAGAAAGTGGAGATCTTATTCTTGGCTCAGGTGTAAAGGAACCTTCTTCGGTGTCAATGCCACTCTGAGGGAAATGTTTTTTGGAGGCTGAAAATCCAGAAAAGTCAGCACAAGCCCAGATGGTTATTGGGACTGGACAGCAGATTCTCAATCCAACGCATGAATCTGCACTTAGTTAAGGTCTGCTTGAAATATTTGCACTGCTCAGGCGACTGCATACATTCTGTTGCTTTAGTTCCACCTTAAAATCAGAGGGCTTCTTGCCTGCTGGAACTCTGCACTGCTGCCATAGCGACAGTGTTGGAGAAAGACAGGCAGCTCTTTAGCCTTTAGCTCACCGACAGAAGTTTGCTTTCACACTTTCTTATATATAAATAATTGCACAAAGTACTTTGCTTTTGCATTTCTTACACTGAACTAGCATCAACAAAATATAAAATATACACTATATTGCCAAAAGTCCAACGCCTGCCTTTACATGCACATGAACTTTAATGACATCCCATTCTTAATCCGTAGGGTTTAATATGGAGTTGGCCCGCCCTTTGCAGCTATAACAGCCTCAACTCTTCTGGGAAGGCTTTCCACAAGATTCAAGAGTATGTTTATGGGAAGTTTTGACCATTCTTCCAGAAGTGCATTTGTAACGTCAGGCACTGATGTTGGACCAGAAGGCCTGGCTCTCAGTCTCCACTCTAATTCATCCCAAAGGTGTTCTATCGGGTTGAGGTGCAGGCCAGTTAAGTTCCTCCACACCAAACTGACTCATCCATGTCTTTGTTGACCTTGCTTTGTGCACTGGTGCACAGTCATGTTGGAACAGGAAGGGGCCATCCCCAAACTGTTCCCACAAAGTTGGGAGCATGAAGTTGTCCAAAATGTCTTGGTATGCTGAAGCATTAAAAGTTCCTTTCACTGGAACTAAGGGCGAACACCTGAATTCAATTATTTGGAGGGGTGGGCCAATACTTTTGGCAATATAGTGTATATATTACCAGAACACACATTGGATGGATCAAGACCATTTTAGTGGAAATGTATAGTGGTATTCTTTGTTTAATTGTCCAAAACCCAGTTGAAGGAACAAACCAGTGTTGACTTCATGCACTATTTCATTCCTTTGTATCATAGACCTCCACTGTGGTTCAATAACTATTTTTATTGTGCTTAATATGTCGCTACATTATGATGAACCGTGTACAAGAGCCTGCTGCTTTAAATATTCACCAGCACGCCGTGTGTGCATTAATCTGCAGCACACATTAGTATCCAGCGAGTACACTGTTTATCCAGTTTGAGCAGCATTTGCTAAAAACAAGTATCCAGCTGTTACATTACTTGAAGACAAAATGACATATTTTTGAACCACTTCTAAAGATATATGCATTCAGTAAGAACATATGAGCTCGGGGAAGTCGGAGCAAGATGGATTAAGACATTTGGTCTTTTCACGGGGTTTACTGACAGTAGCAAAAATATAGATATATTGCCGACCTTATCCTTAATGCCTGGTTGGAATTTCAAAGGCTGGTTCCAGACCTTTGAATCACTGCCCTGTCTCTGATCTTTTTCTGATTCTCACCAATACAAATAGGTCTGATGTTTCGATGAAAAAAAAACAGCAAATCAGAGCTTTTTTATTCAAGATTAAGAATGAGGTCGTCTCTTCCCGAGCAAGAAAGATACTTTAAATCAAGGAAAAACAGAAAAATTGCCTCAAAAAGCGTGGATAAGATCAACACACTGTGTGGCCTGCCGTGTTACCACTTAAATGGCGGCTTTTAAATCTGCATAATTATTCGATTGTTGTGAAAACTGTTAACTCTTCCCTCGCTCCCACAGCTTCTGTTTTGACTGGAAATGACAGCGATGGGATGGATATGTCACTTTACTGAACAAACAACCCGACTCAAATAGAAAGCAGCTAACACGAACAACGGGAATCTTCGACTGAATAATGGATGAAATGAAATGGAAATTTTGTCTGATTATCACACTAGAAATTTAATTGTTCAAAAAGTTACACCATGTGAATTAATAATGGCACTAAAGATGTGCCGCGAGTTCGGAATAAAAAAAGCACAACTTGATCGCTGCTGCTCTTTTTTAAATGGATGCGTTTAATGACAAAATCCTTTTAAAAGTTTTATTTCTCATTACTTTGTAGCGAAACTAGCTGCTGTGTCATTTATTCTGTTAACCAGGGAAGGTGGCATTTTCTCATCCTCCCCCCTGCTCCTTTGTAGTAATGGAATGTGAGTCGATTTATTAGACTGGATTTTTATTTTGTGTGGAGTTTTGTGTCGAAAATATATACTAACATAAGCCGAATAATAAATAAGGAAATGAAATAATACACAGCAATTTTGAATTAATTATTAGTACAATGTGCCTGTCCCAGTAAAGTACATACACGTACACATTTCCCCCATATTCCATTAAATCCTATATATAATAAATGGCACAGATGTAACTCTACACAGCGTTGCTTCCTCCAGGATAAGTAGGTCCCCATCTCTTCACCCCCAAGGCTATTTGCTGCAGCTCATGCACACCAGCTCACCTATGACTCTGCTCCGGAAATCGAGGTCACAGGATTGCTCATTTTGAATGGTTATGTATGAAACCCTGCAATTCTGGATGCAAGTTTTTGGGTTTTTCATTGTTACACTGCAGTTTCAAGGCATAAACGCTCATGATGTGTGTTCCAGCATATATAATTTTAACCAGAAGGGGTTAGAAGACACAATGAGCAGGGGGGCACCTCTAAAAGTGGGAGAGTTTGGTGAGAAGATTACATTGATGCCTGAATCTGTATAATCTAATAGCGAGCTGAACCCTATCTAGAGCATTTTGTGAATATGTAATGTACTTCAAAAGAGCCTCTAATGATCACTGGCTGACGTACACGCCAGTGTATTTGTAATGACAAAGGTTTCTCTTGTTTTAAATTCATTTCCAGCTGGCTCCCTTCTTCCGCTCTCTCCTGCATTTTAGAGCGGTTGTCATTAATAGCTATTTGCCATTAATTGTTAAGTATCTTCCACTTTCTGCACAGGGCTGAATAATGCAGCGGCTCAAGCACAGGCAGGCCCATCAAATATCATATTTACCCAAAGTATTACTGGGATCCAGAAAATGTGCTGCTTTGAGTTATGAATGATACTGAATGTAAATTTAAATTGTAGCTAGCCCACAGGTGACCATGCATGACTCATAAAACAGAGGAGGTGGTGTGTATTTATTACCTACATATTTGTCAATTTTTTATAGTCTAAAATGAATCTGGCTTTTATGTCCATGCTTTTTCTCTAAATTACATGATGTGGACACAGAAGCTATGAGTAAAATCCTCCAGGGCATACTTGTAGTTAAAGGTGTAGTTTTTAGAAATATGCCTACTTGTATTCTTGTCACGAGTTAGATGATGTCACTATAACTTTGTATAATATGCATCTGGAGTCAGGAGATGATTAGCTTAGCTTCAAATAAAGAACACTGGAAATAACTTGTTTGGCTCTGGCCAAACTCTACCAGCACAGTTAAATTAATTAACACTTTATATCTCATTTGTTTAATTCGTTCTATCACCAAGTGTTCACCGTTTTACAGGGGTGATGTACGGACGATTCATTGGCCACTGGCAGTTGCCAGGCAACGATCTGTGACTTCACAAACTCACCGCTCCTGGCCAGGAAGTAGTTCACAAAACCAGAGCTTGTCATTATTACATGTGGGGTTTTAGACAGATTAAACAAAATTAACTTGTGAGCTGCAGGCGGTGTGGTTTTTGTGACAAATCCGGTCTTTATGCTAAGCTAAGCTAACTGGGTGCTGGCTAATGGTACAGATTTGGGAGTGACATCTTTCCTCTCGTCTAACTCTCAGCAAGAAAGCACATAAACTAATTTAGTGATCATAACAGGCTCATTTTTAGTTTAGTTTTACTGCATAATGATTGTTAATGGTTCATCCATGTTATACTTTTTTTTTTCCAGTTCCACTATGTTTGATTATCTTCTGTCTCCATATTAGAGCTTGAAATGGACAAAATACATTTCATGCATTAAATGAAAGTTGCAGTGATGTTCAGTAGCTGGTCGTTTTGTTTTAGCTTGATTTCTACAGTGTGCATAAGGTCTAATTGCCATCCAACACTCTAAACACCAAAGTAATAACATAGTGGGGTTTGCTTTTTGTGTTTTGTTTTAATCCACACCATCTGCAAACGTCTGATGTGTAAACTTTTGCAAAGTGCCACTCACCGTTGAAGCTGGTGTTACGTATGTACCTCAGCAGAATCTTTCCTTCTGCAGCCTCCATTTGTGGACAGACGCCAGGATGATCAGGACAGAGGTCCCGCTGCATGTTGTGCAGAGCGTGGGCCATGGCGTACACCGCGTCAATCACAAACTGCACCTTCCCCTCCTGCTCGTACTTGGAGTCAATCCCAATGCGCTCCTGGCCTGAGGGGAGAGAAAGGAAGATGAGGACTAACAGCCAAATGCATCATGAGCCATTAGACTTTACATTCCCCCAGCTCTGCCTGCGTCTTTTCATTCCTCTCTTTAGCGTTTGCCGCTGTTAGCTCAGTTTTGAGTTTGAAGGAATTACACCTAAAGCGACAATGTGGCATAGGAAATAAGAAGACACATTTAATTCCCGAGTGGAAAATATCAAGCTGAGCTGTGAGACAAAGTGTTCGTGACAAATACAGCAGAGTCAGATTGAATTACTGAGGTGTATTATGAAGTAATAGGCTGCTAACAATGGACCTCATTTGTCCCATCTGAAAGGTGATGAACATCACCATGAACTTTTGTAACACACTCTCCTACAGTGGCTCCCTGCTCTTTTATATCCTCTTCCCAGTGTACTGCCCTTTCACTATGGGCTGCCGTAAAGGTTTTGCCTCATTCTGCTGATGCACCGCTTGAATACATAATGTACAACCCCTGCTGGAGTTTTGTTTTTCTCGCAAACTGAATCGGCTATTTTGTGCTCCTGTTGGGTGAAAGCTGCATTTCAAAGAGCGAGTGAAAATGATAACAACAAAAATATTACTATTGCTTTTAATAATAATAATAATAATCATCATCATCATCATTCTCGCGAGCATCATCATTATCTCCATAATTATAATATTCAGGCCCCACGCTTAACAAAAATGCACCATCAAGAAAACACTAAAAGACGATTTTCTCCTCACTGATAGCTGCTCACGGGAGAGCTCGGTGATGGTGGTAATAGGACATGTAGAAGAATGGGGAGGGGGAAGCTTCCATAAACTGAAGGAGCTAAAAAGCAATCTGCGGTGACATTTCAGCCCATTTCTCAGAACCTAACATACATTTCAGCCCACATATAACCTTTCTGATTTTCTGAGCTCTGCATAGGGAGTTCTATGGGCAGCCTCTGAATGCAAAAGCCTCCTGTCAGTGTTTAATATTCATAAACATCAGCTCGGCTCCAGGTTTTAAAAAGAGACAATATGGAGACATTTGTACAGTCATTTTCCGAGGAATTGAAGAGAAGATAAAAGGCATTTTACAGTCACTTTACAGAGGGTTTGTGGGGCTCACTAAGTGGAGGAGCATCTCTTGTCTTTGACGCATGATAAAAGACGCCGTACAGGAGATTATAAAGGAAACAAAATCCTCCAGCAAACAGTAATTTGTGTCACACTGCTATTACCGTCATCACGTATGCAAGCAAGATTAATACAGCATCCCACATCACAGGCATCATCCACGTAGATAATAAATGCAGTGCAATGCCTGTCACACCGTTGGCAGGGAGAGTTTAGATAATATGAGTATGCATCACTGTTGGAAACAACACTATCATTAATACCATAACAAAGATGCCACTAAAGCAGAATGAGGGCATGGGCAGTGTATACTTAGCTTTTTCTGTCATCTTCCCTTGTAATTTCCAACCTAAATAAATGATACTCTCTGCAGTTAGTGTGCTCAGCTGTCAAGGTGACTGGGTTAAGGGGGAATAGAGGGAAAATTTAATAGTTACAGGACATTAGCCACAGGAGCAGACGGTCTATAACTGTAGTATGACTAAGACACGTGGCGCATTATTATTCTAATAATAAACTCTGCTTGTCCTGCACCCGCTGGGTAGAAACACCTGGTGTTAGACTTTCTGGCTGCGCTGCAGACAAGAGGGGTTGAATTAAACCTTGACAGTCTTCTAATAGGAACAAAAGGTCAAGTTCATATCAACCTGACGGAGCAGAGTGAATATATACATCACCTCTTAGTGTAATACAGGAGCATTCCTAATTGGTTTGTGTCAAAACTCACATACCTGTGCATTTGCGGCTCGTATCCTCTCTCTTTGAGGCGCTGAGCAGCCTGCAGTCAAAGTTTTCTTCCCAAAACTCAGCAAACCACACGTTCCTGCGATTGTTCTCGAGGGTGAGCGCCATAAAGTATTCATCAAACCCTGGAATAAAGGAAAAGAAAGGCAGAGGGGGAATGGCTCAGTTCCGGACCAATTATCAACCAGTTGAGACCAGGAGGAAATGAGGGGGAAAGTAGTATGGAGGTGGAGGTGGAGGTGGAGGTGGTGGCGGTGTTGTGCTGCTGGCCGCTAGGTGCTGGAAGCGCACCAGCAAACCCTACTTCATCAAAATTTGACCATGGTGGTTCCTCTTCCTCTCGAGCCCCATGGAGCTTTAATCACTTCTTTCATCTAGGAAATTACATTAATTAAAAAACAGGATGCATAATAAATAACGCAGGGACTGTAAGTGGGGCCACAGCCTGTTGCCGCAGGCTGTGAGGTCCTGTAGGTGCCGAACACGTTTTCTTCACTACATAAAAGCCATTACAACAGGGATGGATGGAAGGAATGATGTATGAACGTAACACTCATTTCAGCAGGGCTTGTATGAAGCATTAGCTTGTTGAGAAATAACCTGCCGCAACAAAAAAGCGAGAAGAAAAAAAGCCTGTATGGTGAATTTATTCTCTTTTTTTGTGTAACTTTACCGCCCAATGTGGGTCAGCAAACTGAGTGGGGACAATACTTCACTGTGAGATTCATGGTGCAGTGTTTCTTTTCTTCTTTCTCCCAGAACACACAGTTCTATGACAGGAGGATAATCTGAATTTCACATTTTAATGTCACTGCGTCTCCGCTGTGTTATCCACTCATATCGGCTGAGTTGTGGGTAAAGGTGATAATCAGAGCAGAATGACTCAGCTCATTTTCTTTTCAAAAGACCATCAATGATGCATGGTGGATTAATAATATTCTCGCTGCCTCTAGAGTGTACATTTGTCCCGGCTAGACCTCCCCTAATTAAGGAAAGCTTCATAAAACTCAGATTGTAATGATTAGTGGTTATTAGGACTGCCATGGTGGACAGAACTTAAAATAGATGCTGAGAATATTTCTGGTGGTGAATTTTTTGTGTGGCCTAATAAATGCGGCTCTATCATTTCCTTTATCTCGTGGGTTTTTTAAGCTACAGTTTTGAAGATAAACTGTTGGTAATAATGTCATTTAAAAATTAATGGCATATTGTCCAGAAACATAAAAGCTTTTCCCTAAACCTATTATTCTGTCTCGCTTTCAGAAATTATTCAGCAACTAATGATTTCTCACTTTCAAAGCAAGTAAAACCAATAGTTAGATACATATGCCTGTGATGAATACAAAAGGTGAAACGTATCCTGGTTTCAGCGCTTGATTAAATAAAATAAAAAAAACAGTCAATGTATCCAAACTGACTTTAGTCTAGTCATGTACTGTATAACCCACAGCCAAATGCAACAACAAGGTCACACTAGTTCTCTGAGGACTGTCAAAAGTCATTCGGCGCAATGGAAATTGCCTACTGATGTAGAAATACAGGCAGAGGGAGGTGGAGTGGGGACAAAAAAGGTAAATAAAAATTTGTCGTCATTGTTGAAATGTAATGAAAATCACAGATTTTTGTACAGTATATGTATGTGAGGTGTTTTCTAGAGCGTACCCTCTCTTTGAGCCTTTGTACAATGTGTTTTTAAGGCTGTGCTAATCAATTTTTCATGTTAGCGATGAATAAAATGCCAGTTTAATGTGACAGGTGTCGCTCATGATGATGAACCCACAGAGAATTACAACTCAACTCTACAGTTCCTGTCACCTCTGTGGAGCATTTTTAAGATCTTCATGCTCATTATTTTGAACTTTAATGTTTTCAGAGTTAACCTTTTCAGTACTGTTTTGAGGACTGATCTGTTTTCATCAAAAACTGCTGCTAAACCAAATGTTCTCTACCTGTCAAGGATCCACCAGCAGACAAAGTCAATGAAGCCTAAAACAGCAGCACCTGAAGATATTCATTATTCATCAGAGTAAATATCAAATAACATTCCATAAGTGATCAGGATCATGAATCTTGCCAAAATGTTCACCATATTAAATTTATATGGTGATAATAAGTGTTTAAAGCTTAGTGCTGCGCCAAGTAGCAAAAAAAAGAACACATTTTAATTTTATTACCTCCGCCAAGCGTGAAGCCTTTTTAGCTTTTAATTGAACCCCAATATCTGGAGCACAGAAATTGCTATTCGGACCAGCCCTAATGGGTGGACATGATCTGCTTGGCGGAGGTCTGCGCTCTCCGAGTGCTTTTCCAGTTATATACATATTTTCCTGACAGTGACTCAAATGTCTGCTTCAGCAAAAATAGGGTTAAAAAAAAAGGGAGTTCATGTTTGACTTTACATTACTAATGACACTAATGTCTCCTCATAACTGCTGAGTGTACATGGGAAATTTGTCTGCAAACAAGTTTGCCTCATCAACCCAAAAGATGATAATAATACTGCTGAGTAATCAGCATGTTCACTGCGCCAAGTGACCCAAAAAACCCTGATTGCAGATTGTTTTACATAGAAGTTTTGATTTCTATTTAACTCTTTTCTTTTTTTATGGTCTGTAACTGAATAACAGACAACCAAATGGGCAAAAAAAACAAACCCAAACCTCCCTATGTCTAAAATATCAACACAGTAAGAAAGAATGAAGTAGAGTAACAGGAGAAGTGATGAATCTTGCCGTGTGAATCTCTGTGTGTGTGTTTGTGCCCGCTGTGTGTATACCTTTAATGGAGGAGCGTTTGGGCAGAATAGTGACTGCTCCCACTGCTACATCCTCGAGCTGGTGGATCGGGCTGCTCTTGGCCCCCCAGCTGTCAGATCCAATCCACAGGAAATGGCCCACCTGATTGGCCCTCTTGGTGGCATTGAGAACTCCCCTGCAAGGGCAACCGTGTGTTTATTAGGGAGAAAGCACAAGAGGTGTGTGCAATCTAATATCTATTACACAGAGGCACAGCTAGCTTTAAGGAGTTGTTTGGACATTACGGCCCTCTCATGTACAGTTCTTCGGCTTATCTCATTACAGGTGAGAGGAAAAGAAGGGGAACTACTGTTATTTTGTGGCGTGTGTTTTGTGTTAAACAAAGACACTACGTTTCATCTGTTATTTAAAGAAAACAAACACTTGTCTCCATGTCTCTCGTCTTCTCTGATCTGATCTGTTACATTTCACTCGTACATCCACTTCTGGATTCCTCGCTCTGAATTTACAGTTGCTAAATGTTTGATTTGGTGTTTCTTTACATAAACATTTCCCGTGGGGTATTGTAAATGAAACAATATCTCTGTTGCTTTGTTCCTATCTGTATTCCCGCTTCTCCTCCGAGGCACGCTCGTGTTTGTGTTGTTATAGGTGTGTTTGTGTAGCCCGTGCGCGGGGTAAATCTGTGCCTCTAGCCTATCTTCAGGAGCTACTGCTCAGAGATTAAAGACCTCAATATGGCAACTCATCAGTGTTGCCTGAACGACATGGATGAAGCCAGAAATGTGTTGCGCCCCTCACCGTATGTCTTCTTCACTGGCGAAGATGATGACTGCCCGTGAGTGTGGCGTTTCCAGCAGTTGTTGGACCGTTTTGTCGTAATCCTCCAGCTTGGGGTTGTGCGGAATTTTCAAAGACTGGGCGATACAGATTCCACCTTTTTAATGGGACAGGAGTAAGAAATGATAAGCCCTTTGGGATGATCTCAGCCATTCACTCACTCTCACACACAGACACACACAGAAAAAAGCCTGAGGTAACAATAGCTGCTGTTTTTTAGCTATGGAAATCTCACCCATATGGAAATGGGGAAAAAAAAACATCTGAACACAATAGTGAGATTTTCATGAAGCTGTCATGCTTCCTATACAATCTAAATTATAGTCGTACAGTGTGTACATTTACATTTTGCCCGTCAAGTGCAAAACCACAGTAGCATGCAACATAATGCTCAAACTGCACCTCCTGACTGAGCACCAGCATCATTTCACGGTGTGAGACAGCTATAAACATATCTGCTGTGATAAATCCAATAATCTATGCCAACTGGGACATAAAGCTTCAGATTTCATATTATAGATTTAAGAAAATCCAACTGCATGCCATTGAATTCTCATTTAAAGTCATTATCAAAAGTCTGTTATTGGAAGCCAAACCAATCAGATAGCACAGCTGGCAACAGCAAACAAAAAGGATATTAATAGTAACAATAAATCATTCTCAGACGGGTTGTCACTGATGAGTTTGTACAGGATGAAGCACGCTGATTGCTTTAGTGAGCTACTAAATGGTTCCTGGATACTGGATTCAGCACAGTATATTATCGCAACCGGCTTTCAAGCAGGTTGCTAAACATTGTTTTCTTCAATTGTGATGTTCAACAGCTCATTATTGGGTCGAGAAGCAAAATTCAGCTTTTCATGAAAAAATAATGAAGCGAAACCCCGGCTTCGCTCCACTCCGGTGTGGTAATTACAGGTGCGGAGGACAAGCTAACCTTTTTAAGCACTTTGGATAAAAAGATAATACGATCACCTGTGTGAGAGAACATCCTAACTACTGTAGGCCCAGACTGAAGCGGCCGCCTGTGTCCCAAGTCAACAGCAAAGCTCTACCCAAACCAATTAAAATTTCTCCCACTCAAGCATTTTAATAGTCTACACAATAACCTTTCAGTTTGAGTTTCCCTGCATAGACAGAGAAATGGAAGGAATCTCCTAATTGCCACTCTCCTCAGGCTCATTACTTTGATATAAACAGCTTTTAGCTGGCAGATCACACATCTCCAGTCACTGTTTACTGTGGTATTTCTAAAGGCAGAAGAGAGCAAAATGACAACTGCTGAACCTCCTCTTAACTATCCATTTTTCTAGCATAAGCAAGAACGACTGGGGATTTTTTTCTTAATGCGAGAAAACATTCAGTGTGTGCCAAAAGACCTCTGGGATGGCTGCTGTTATCCGCCCTAAGTGGACTACACATAAAAATGGAGATCCTGCCAATGGCCTAGTTGTTGCTTAAGGGTTTGTAGTATCCTGTTAAAGTGAAACGTGCTTGGTGTCATTTGTGCAGAGCAGCCAGTGCTGTAGGTCTCAGAGGAACGACAATAAAGCTCTGTTTCAGCACAGAGATTTCAGATAATTTAAGCCAGAGCGCCTACAGTTTGACATTGCACTTCCAGGTTTCTCTTTCAGGAAACTCTAGCAAATGATTCTCATGAATTCATATTAGCACCTTTTCAGTTCCAGGGGGCAGCATGTCTGCAGGTAGCTACAGTATCACACACACCTTAGGAAAAAAAGAATAAAGCTTTTTTTTTTGTCCGCTGAGAATGTATGTCTCATGAAAATGCATTAACTCCATTATGACAAAAAACCCTGTGGGCCTGTGTGAAGATTTATGATGGTTTAACAGTCTTGAACAGAGATGTATTATAGGTCACAATAGTCAATAATACAGACAGAGACCACAGGAGCCACTGATGAAGATAAGAAGCCTTTGGAGCGGATCCCATCTTCAGAGATAGAGAGGGAGCACCAGAAGTGAATCTGCTGTGGCTTAAAACGGCCCCAAAGCCTGTGGACTGACAGTAGTGCAATAGTGACTAAATTATTGAGTGCCTTCAGAATACCTTGTCTGTCAGTCAGTCTGATAGTCAGTCAGTTAGTCTGGGACGCAGGCATGAGTGTTATATCAGTAGTATCCAGAGTTCTGTGCGGTGGGTCTGACCGCCTTCACCTGCCACTGAAAGCTGCGTGGACTTGAAAGAGTCCTTGAGTCAAACAGTGGATTTAAAGGAGAGCAGCAGGTCTGTCTTGTGTGATGTGAGACGGGATAAATGTCGAGCTTTGGGAGAAGAAAGAGGTCTTTTTCCAACTTATTGAAGTCCAACGAAGAAATAAGACAGTCTAGTAATACAGAACTTTCTTTACAGTCAGGAAAGCGAGGAGGGAAAGTAAGTTATTTCTGTAATGCATCTCATCACTCACAATGTCGAATTTCTCCTTACAGTAGATGTAAGACGCACAGGTTTGTGAACGCTGCACCTTATCATCTACCTATGATCCTACAGCATAATATCAAAACTATATGCACCATGAACCACTAACCTCTGCTCCACATTTGATTAATATGTCAAAGACAGCTTAATGATCATGATGGCTAAATTCATCAGGCCCTTGGAAGTTCTCCACTTATCTGTCTGAGTGCCATAGGTCATGCACTGCATTAACTGCTTCAATTATTCATCCTCAATGCCCTCGGTTTTCAAAATGCACTGCAGGGCCAGGACTCCAGCTTTGCCATTTTGCTTGGTGAAATACAAATCCCTTTAAATTAGAGGCTCTTGATAGATTCAATCCCCCCACCCGCCCACTCTACACCCTCCAAACCTGTACCTCCGGGGGATCCATAATGCTGCAATTATATTTATCACCTCCACAGTCAAAAGGCAGACCCGTTCCTTCCAGTCTCTCTGCCTGAACACGTGGGAGCACATCAAAATAGGCTGACACGCAGCTGACATTCACATTCTGCATCCGTGTGCCCTTCCACATTCCGCCTGCCTTTCCACTGCTGGGACTTCACCATGCTGAGGGGTCATGTAGAAGTATCTTGGTATATTTCACTGTGTTTACAGATGCATGATCTTCCCAAGTGTCCTTCTACTGCTAAATATGACTCCTATACTTTTTTTTTCCTTCACAGCTCCGACTTCTTCTAAGAACACACTGTGTTGGCAACTTACTGCAATCAATTCCTCGGTGATACTTTGTGGGAGGTTTTCCTCAAATGCAAGTCTTTTTATCAGATGGGAAAACTGAACTGCATCGCTCTGGCCGGAGTCCAGACAGACACAGAAAAATACAAACAAGATTTATCTCTGCCAGCTTCACCTGGAGCCGGCATGAAGGTGCACAATGGGAGAGTGCCTAAACAGAGGAGAGATGGGGGATCAAAAAATAAATAAATAAAATAAAAAATGAAGAGAACAAAATTGAAGAATCAATACAGACTGACCATCACTCTTGTCTCAGCTTGGGGTAATGGGCAGCCATATTGCATTAGTCCGCTAGATGGTTCTCCTTGAAGTGGTGAGGCGAGAATCCTACTAATGCATCTGACATTTCAATGCAACCAAACAGGGCAGCCACAAAGAAATGTCTCACGGCCTTACAGATCAACTTGCAGGGATTCTGCAACAACATTCACCTGGCGATGCTGTTGTGCACTTTAAAAAAAAAAATTCATTTACTCACAACACACTTACAGTATTTTCCAGACACTCTCTTTTCATATTCATAAAGGGCTTTTGCTTATTCTATTCAATTCATTCCAGTTCTGGTGCAGAACCGGTGCCTCTGAATGAATCCTGTGACTGTACAGTTATGCTATTACATAATTAATGTGTTTATTAAAGATAAGATGCCTTGGGTACTGGAAGCTTTTCTTTAGAGGAAATAATTCCCATTTGTATATGAATGCCGAATATTGCAAAGCGACTGAAGCTCAGTAGCAAAAGAATGAGTGAACAACAACAATAGCTCATAATTCCATACCCCTTGTGTAGCTGCTCGGGAATCATAATAATAATATCACTGCATTTGCTGCTCTTTGCACAAGAGCAAAAAGAAACATCAGTAGAAATGTGTTTGAGGAAACCAGCTGGAAGAAACTGTGTTTATCTCAGGATATAGGATGAATTGAAACTTGCAAAATACGCCTTGAATCAGGACTCGTCCTTTTTCGTTCCTGCACAGGCTACTTCCTCTCTCTCTCTCTCTCTGTCGATGCAAATTATGCAGCCACAAACAGCTTCTTAAACTTTTAATGAGTGATCACACTGGACATGAATGCACACAGATAAAATATTCATGCGTGCTGGACTTCTGATCGGTGCCTGTGGGATATCATTAGCTTTCCTCATTTTAGAGGTTTCTGCGCATTAGTCTAGAAGAGGAGACGCAGATCACTCCCTGCAAATTTCCAGGTAATGGATCTGGACCCATTGAGGAGGAGGAAGTGAAAAGCTGCAAAATACGTGCTATTGTAGAGCAGATGTTCTATCATGGATGGAGTTTTTTTTTTCTCTATTAAAGTAATCTTTGCACAAAGATGGGAAAGGCATTCTGAGCACACAGCTATTGCCATTTCTTGTGCATTAAGACCTTCTTGCAGAACGTGTTTGTTTAATCACATTGTGTATTATAATAATGCACCCTAATCTAGCAGGCAAACTGCAGCAGCAAAAGTCTCCACAGACTCTCTAAAAGCACGACAAAGTAACCCGCATGATTTGATAAAGACAGCTGACCTATTGCACTGTATACCAACTGAGCATCTCCTGGTGACAGCAGTGACTGCTGAGTCACATACACAACTACATGCCAACAACAGCATCAGTGTGGAAAGAGCTGGTGAGTCAAGCGTGTGCACAATTTTCAACCCAGTTACAGGCAAAACCACAACACCTTGTCTCAATGCAAATCTCGGTTCTAAGTACTGGTTCTAGTCTTGAACAAGAGCCTTATCCAAACCTCTCCAAAACCCAAATCGAAACACAAAAAGCCTGAAAACCGATCACTGCCATTTGAAGCAATCATCATTACAGGACCCAACAAACAAGGCGGATTCTAATAGCTTATTTTCTCGACCATTCAGTGGTTCAGCTCTCTCTCTTTAATCATATGGTTTCTGTATGACTAAAGAATAAATATCTACCCTGCTGTTTCATACATGCAACCACAGCAGAGTGGCTGACAATCATTGCAATCTTTGGAGCCACACAGTGTTTAAAAAAATGAAGCCGAGAGAAGCTGAAAAAAAAGAATCAGATCGTAAAACAAAACTCTCCCAAATGACCAGTTGCCAGACGGTTCTCTCTCCTCTTTTTTGGACAAAGAGAACACAGCAGACATTGAAATTATTCCTCTTTCTGGGGTGCATTTAAAAAATATATTAAATGGTTACAGTTAAAAAGCAGTGACATGGGTGAAGGCTTTGCTCATTACTGTGACACGGCATCTTCTTCTCTACAAGCTGTTTTCTGTCTACATTTTCAGTAACACTCTACAACTCACTGGAGAGCTAAAGCCGAAGTTGCCAAACAGATCAATAATTCATCCACCCAAAACACTTTTTACGATGAATTGGAAATGCTCAACTAATCCTCTTCTGGGTGAATGCAAGTGCACTTCTAAATCATAAAAATACATTTAAAAAAAACAATAATTATAATTTTATTTGTATTCACTGATCACCTTTCCTTACCTGCTTCTTTGGAGAGCTGTGTGAAGGCCTCCACTCCCTTCTCTCCATAGCTGCCCTCTGAGGCGATGGTGGAGACGTACGTCCAGCCCAGGGCTCGGATAATGTCCACCATGGCCTGGGCCTGAAACGAGTCTGGAGGAACCACCCGCGAGAAGAAGTCATAGCGCCTGTCGTCACTCAGCTCCGGGGCCGTCGACGCATAGCTGATCTGTGGGATCTGGAAGAGAAGAAGTGCGGTCGGGGAGGGGAAAGGGAAGGTTTACTCATGTGTTGTTACTATTCTGGTGCAGCATCATAGGTGGTTGCTACGATGACTGCTCCGGCAAATCACATGTTTCAATGGCTGTGTCCAAAATTCCTCCCTATTTATTGTACTGTGCAGCACATTTACGGTGTGCCATTTTATTTAAGTGTTCTCAATTCAGTATTCCAAGTGTGAAATTTATGCACTATATACCCTGAGCTCAGGGCTCTGAAAAATTCCCACAGTGGCACACAAAAAAGTATTTTTTGCCTTCCATCCCACGATGCAACGTGCCACAAATGATCGATACAGCGTTTACCGGGGTCAGCTATATGCGGCTAAAGGAATGGCATGAAGCAACACACTTTCTTGCCAAGAGTTAGATGAGAGCATCGATACCACTCTCACGTCTCCGAACGCTAAATACAAACGCTACATCCAGCAGCATAGGAAACAGCTGGCCGGGATCTGACCAAAGGCAACAAAATCTGCCCACCAGCACCTCTAAGGCTCTAACACATTATCTGTTGTAGGCATACTTTACAACATGTTCAACTATTTCATTAAGCTATAACTTTAAAAAGCAGCAGGTGAAGTTACTCTGGAAAGAAAATGTTTGTCATTTACAACTTTTTTTGCGGCTCAGTGTGTCCCAAGAGCTTGCAAAACAAATACGCATTACATTTTTCATATATTTCCAATAGCCTTGTTGATTCATCATCTCACATAATGCAATACTTTGCATAGCTTCTAAGGGGTCTGTTACCCGGATGACGTTTAATGCCGTCTTCCAACTATTTATATTCAATGAAGTCTTATAGCAGAAAATGTATTTGAAGTACTTTTTATGAAGTAGCAGCACTGCATGGTAAGTGCTCTATTATACTTACCTCCTGAGGAGACCTTGAATGGTCTCCATTACACTATAGCATCGCCAAATATACAGCTCAAGGAATTCACTATTATTCATGTTTGCGACATGAAATATGACAAAATTGAAAACTATATATTACAAAACCACATCACAGTACCTCAGTAAAAACCAAAAGCATCCCTGCTATTCTCTCTTGGATTCTACAGTCACTTTACAAAGCCTTTCTTAGCGGCTGTCATGCCACAAACATTACTCTTTAGTTCCAGAAATGGCCAGTCACTAAACTTGGTGTTAATTGTGTTCACTTAAATCTATCAAGTGAATTTCTTCTTCAAAAATAATAAGCAGACCTCGATTTTTTTGTGTCAACGTACAAAAATAGATTTTTTGGGGGTCAGAATCTAAACGGACATCTAATGTGTTAACTAATACTTGTGCACTGCTGTACGGTCCCACTTTAAAGAAAGCAACGTAATCACACCCAA
Source organism: Chromis chromis (assembly GCA_900302755.1). Taxonomy (NCBI): domain Eukaryota; kingdom Metazoa; phylum Chordata; class Actinopteri; family Pomacentridae; genus Chromis; species Chromis chromis. The sequence continues at coordinate 41,392 of OMNN01030755.1, forward strand.
TTATCTCCATCGACTACACAATTATTGTACAATTTAGTGGACATGCAGATAAATGAGAGTGTCTCATAAGGATATAATAGGGGTTCGATCAGTCAAGCTCTTTAAAAAGATGCAAGACAGCCACTTTTCCTAATGTTCAGAAACCTGTTAATAGTCTGCAGGTGCTGCCTCCAAACCCCTCTTGAAGTTGGCTTTTAGCCATCCGTGCAGCTCGTGTCTAATGTCTGCTGCTCTGTCTCTTATTTGCCTCTTCATTTTTTTTTATTGTGAAGCACTTTGTGACATCTGCTCTTGAAAGGTAGTGTATCAAAAACTATTATATGGATTGATATGACATTTTACAGAGACTTTTATGGTCCCAGACAGTAAATTCTAAAGATCCGGTGATTCCTCTGGTACCATGATGAGGTTAGGTCAGTGATTTGTCATTCTGAGTGATGTGGTTTGACAGTTATTGGATGGACTGTCATGAAATTTGGTGAAGCCATCCTCTGGATTGCTTGTAATCACTTAAGGTCAAAAGTATTATTTGTCCGGTCATAGCCAGATGCCTCCTCATTAATGGCATTCGTGCAGCCACTGGCACGACTGTAGAACTGATGTGTGCTCAGACAGAAAGTGAAGCGACTTTTAGAGGAAATATGATTCAATTCAAAGTCACTCGAAAGAAAAGATTGGGCAAGAATCCACCTGGGATGGTGCAAATTCATGCAAAGACGTGTCCGTGTGAGTTTAAATCTGTGCATATCCAGGGGCTTAAAAGGAAAACGGAGAGTGAGAGAGAGAGAGACAGGCAAACTCCCACACATATGGGCTGTGTGCCCAGTGTTAGCTAACTAGCTTACAGCTAGCGTCTGTACAGCTGGTACAGTACCACAAACACAGTCGATGTACAGTACAGTCGCTGTTTGGGGTGAATAGACACAAATGATGCGACCAAATGATACACTTTCTGTCTGAAAACACATTTAGTCTTGATTCTAAGCTCAGAAAAGCAAAATTAGGAGGCAGGATCTATCCTTCTTACTTAACCTGAGCTGTATTAACTAATAAATCAGTCATCACATAGGGATCTAGTGTTTTGTTCTTCACACTGCTGCCTGATAAAGTCCTAAATATCTCATCAGTCTGCATGTTTCAGGTTTTGAAACTGCAATCACAACTGGTGGCACGTCCGAGTTCAAAATGGCCACCTCCCATTAGACAGGTGAATGCACAAGCAGGGACATACATCGCTTTCTCTTGAACCTGGTGCAGTACCCCATCACACTGTGTAATATAGGCACTCTATGAATGCAATCCATTTCTGTTAGAGTGATCAAAAGCAGCCGGACGCTGGGGAAACACAGGAATGAGGACACAGTGGCTGGCTGATGGGATCACTTCAACTCACAGAGTGTGAGTTATGGCTTTGACCCACAACTCAAAGGGGGTCAAATGCACAAAGCTGACAAATTGAGGAGCAGAGACGGGGGTCAGGCTCAAGACAACTCAATACGTTTCTAGTCGTCAAAAAAAAAAAAAGAAGTAAAAAAATGACAAATCAGCAAACAGCAAATCAGTGATGCAATTAAGCAAATTCACAGGTGCTGCTGCATGAGTTAAATCCCCTCAGCGCTGCTTCAATTGAGTGTACTCAGTCGAAGATGGAGTATGAGCAAAGTAATAGAAAAGCAACAGCAACAGTGATTTGGATGTAAAAAAAAAAAAAAAAAAAAAGACTCTTCTTTTCAAAAAGTGAAGCACCTACTTGGACCATTTGATAAGAGTCTATTTATCAGAGCTGTTGTAGTAATTCTGTGGAGTCAAAAGGTGTTATAGTTTTGTTGAATCACGTCCTATTGCCGCCCCAGCTGGGACAGAGAGCTGCTCGAACATTTGTCTCTCAGGAGCTTTCCGCTGCAGGGAAGCATTTAAGAAGGCAATGTCTTTTTACTTTGTCCCAGACTTGTATCCTGGTGATACAGTTTATCCACTCCTTACTCCCCAGGACTTTAAACCTCGCTGCAGTGCAAATATTCACGTCTTTAAATGACCGCTTTGACCTGCAGCTAACAAAAGTTCTGATTGAGAAGATGCTGAGGTGGAGGATTAAATCTGCTCATGATATGAGGAGACGCTGACTGACTGATAGTGATTAGATTGTAACACCTTTATATTTTTTCTCTCTCTGGCACTTAGCAATTTATCCTTCTGTAGGAAATAAGTGAATCAAATTTAAATCTTTTGAACTCGATTATCTCTCTCTGTAAATCATATACAACAAAGTTTGTCTTTTCCACTTGCTCAGAATTACATGATTGATTTACAGATCCATCAAGTAAATAAGCTCTTGTTGCAACAAATTGCAGCAGATTTGAATGTCTTTGGAGAACCTGATAACATAGAGATAATAAGGCGACGGGAACAGATATTTTATCAACATTTTTAGATTATTTTCTGCAAATGATAAGCTACGACAGATTGTTTTCTCCCCGCCGTTCCGTCTAAATTGCTTCAATTTGTGTTGCGCTTGATACCATTTTGTGATTCTCGTGTTTCAATAAGCGGCGACAAGGTGAAAAGGTGCGTTTCTATGCCGGTGACGACTACAATAACCATGAACTGATCATGAGCAGCTGAAGTCAGGCCAAGAAATAATGATTAACGATGCCCCCCTTTCAGTAGCACAATTACCCAAAGCTGATGTCTGGCACCTGTCATCTACAGTATAGATCAAAGTTAGGATTGCTGAGGGTAATCGCCGGCTTGCTCTTGAATGTATCTGCGCTGACAGGATCGATGGAGGGAAAACACAGAGGTCTGTTATAGGGGACAATGTTCTATTGATTTACCACCACAAAGTGCTGCGGCCGCCCTGAATAAAAAATCTGTTGGTGATGTCTAAAGACGGTTGAGGAAAAAAAAGAAGACAGAGATGGGAGGCGGGGGGGAGGATGGGAGTGGTGGTAATCTGCTTACTGACGTTAAATGAGAGTTTCAACCTGGGTGTTTAAGAGGAGAGGTGACTAAGCGAGGTTGTGTAAAGGTTAGACGCGTTCACCGTTAGCGGGAATGCCAGGTGAAGTTAATTAGAGCGCCATGGCCTTTCGGTTGAGTTTCCACATACAGCGGCCCACAAGCACCATGGGCAGCTCTGAATGAAGTCGAGGGACTCTAATGTTTGTGCTTTAATCATCCTGCTCTGCTAATGCGAAGGTGATGATTCTGATGAGCAGAGAGCATTTCTTGCAGATGCAGCTGCTGATCTGCTCCGTCTTTTCTCTCGTACGCCTCGCACAAAAAAAGAAATGTTATCTTAGGGGAAAAAACACGAAGCATATGGCACAGCACAACTCTCAGTCGGGGTAATGGCAACCATCTATCCCTGCCATCTGAGGAGAGGGAAATCTGCAGATATGAAGAGACACGCTGCTTCCATACAAAACAGAAGGACATGACAGTCGATGGGCTCTTAAACAAGAACTCCAGCTAAAAACAAAGGCCATCTTTCAAACACAGAGATTTTCTCCACAAAAACACTGCACTGAACAGATTCCATCAGTGTCAAAAATTAGGCACCAAACAACTGGAGTGTTGTCCAGACTGGGTTTTCTATCCATTAATCCAAGAGCAACTCTCAAACGCGTGGCTCCAAATGAACTGTCGTAGTCGAACTGGCAGCGCTGAAATGTTTCCCATGAATGGTTTTAACTGGAGTGAGGGCGGCCAGGCAGCTCTTGTTGCAGGAATCCCTGTGCCTCTATTTGCTGCATGATTAGCTTCTAAGTATATCTTGACATCAGTCAGCTCCACTCGGCTGTTTGCAGCAATTCTCCGCGGTGATGGCGGAAATGACAGTGGGTTCTGACAGACCCAACTCTAACCCCATGCTGTCGGTGGCTGGACGCCAACGCACAGATTGTCCACATGACACCAGCACAATGACACGCACACACAGACTCCAAGTATGATCCTATGAACCGGCCAAGGAGCCATTTTGAAAGCAATTCAAAAGCAACACACACACACACACACGCACACACCAAACATAACAGGATAAATATTTGCACCGAAAAAACCTCCCTTGTCACAAGATTTATTTGTAGCTCCACTGGCCGGCGTTGTGAAACTGCAACGGTCGATATTCTATAAACAAAATAATATAGTACTATAAACCGGCCTGTAAAGATATTGAGCAGTTATCAAGTTTTACATCTTTCCTGCTAAATCAAGGCTCAGCAGCTCTGCTGCAGGGCGGAGGGGCAGCGGTGGGTATCGGACAGACATCGGTTTTTATTCAAACAGCAGTGCCATTTGTTAGCAGGGCAGAGGTAATGACTGTGTCCATACATGCAACCTCAGGCTGGGCTTTGGTAATCTCTCTTTACCAGAGCATGGCAGTGCCAACACAACCGAGGAGGCGAGGAGGCAGGGAGCAAGGGCGGAGGGGGGAAATTGACAGCTTTCCCTCCCTCTCTCTGTCACTCCCTCCCCCCCCTCCTCTCTTCCTGCCCATCTGTGTCTCTCGTTCTCACTCAAACTCTCCTTTTGTGAAGCCTGCGTTTCATCACTGTGCCCTCACACAACCTGTGACTTTCAGCGTCGCTCCGTCGTTCTCCGCCCCTCTGTGTATTTCAGCCCCGTTGGAGGGAGACAAGTGAGTCTCATCCTCCTGTGTGTCTCTACCTCCCTGTCATCTGTCTGCATGCAGACACGCCCACACAGATGATCAGCAGACACTTCCCTGCCCAGAAAGGTCCTCAGGCTGCCAGTTTCCCCCCAAGCCGAGACAATCTGCCCTCAGTCATTTGTTCGAATGCCAGCCAACTTTTTCCCTTCTCGCTGTCCTTAGGCTTTCTCTCTGGTCCCCATTTTTTCTGCTGTTTTGCTTTTTTACCTTTGCTCCAAAAAATACACTCTCATACAACAAATGTGCTATAGCAAATAGATCCATCATAATTGTTACACTTCCTATCAGCAGTATCGTGTCTGTAGAGGGTTCATCATCATCTCATTTTATTGATTTTCTCTACAATATGCACTTGTGGCAACTAAAACATCATCATTTTCTCTATGACAATGTTTATGAGACAAAGCATTTGGCTAAACTGGCATCAATTATTAAGAATAAAACTGCAAACACAATATTATCACCTTGCAAAATGTTAGCAGTTGCTCATTTAGACATCCAGCAGATTCAGATTCAGATTTACATTCATCTGAATCCAAAGTCTCATATTCATCTTTGCTTTTTGCTCTGCTTTTGATCTCTACCAACTCCTGAGAAAAATATTGGCCTCTTCAGCCTTCACTATGTTCACCAGTTAGTCGCTAACTACGCCTGTCTGCTGTCTGTTGAACTGATTTGCTTCTGAAATGTGCTTGCTGAGGCTAAAGCGCTATGCTAATTAGAACAATGAAAGCAAACCATAATAGTTAAGTCGTGGGCCGGATATTAAAAACAAACTGAAAGATAATGAAACGCTCTGTGGAGCTGAGGGGAAATGGAGGCTCAGGTGATAAATCTCACTGGATTCATCACTACTAGCAGCACCTTTTACATATGCATTTGAGCCTCTGTTAAAATTAAAATACTGATCATAGCAGTTTTAAGATTAAAAAATATATAAGGACCCTGATTAAATACTGGCAGCCATTACTACTTTGAAGCTTCTGTTGAGTATTTCTGTATTTAACAAAAAAACACTGTCCCAGCTGCCTCAAATCAAGACATCCTGGCTGCAGACACTAAATGGTCTCACAGCTTTGATGTGGAAGTAGAACCTTATGTTGGTTTTTCAACGCTCTCTATAAGAATAGAATAGAATGTTTTTTTTATTGTCATCATACACAAGGTACAACGAAATTCAAAAGACAACTCTGGTGGTGCAAAATACACATGTATAAAGGAAAATAAATAGGTAAAAACAAACAAAGATAAAGTAAAAAATATAAATATATTTACAAAGAGCAAGAATGTAGAATGTGCAGAATGTGCAGCAGAGAGCACAACAGCAGCAGTGGAGACAAGTTATTGCACAGGAACGACCGAAACACCCAAACAGCACATCAACAGCTACTGTGTGTTCAATACTCTTATTACACTAGGTTAGAAAGTGTTCATAAGTCTGGAAGTGCGGGCCTTGATGGACCTGTATGTAACCCAGGCTAAAAATCTGCTTAATATATATAAATATAATAAATATTAATATAATAAATATTATCCCTGCCGCCGTCTGCCCTTTACGTCACTCCCGTACGTAAACCAGTCACGTGACCGCGCCCAGCCAATCGCAGAACACGGAGCGTGATTTGTAGCAGCTGCGGCGTCTCTCCCATTCAGTTGTGTGGGGAGAGCCGACCGACAGCTGTGACGGTACGTGTCTCTCAAACATTTTACGATCGTTCGCTCCTTTGCTTTGTTATTGCTCTGTATGCTAAGCGTATATTTATTAAACCTTCAGAGCTAACTGCTGGGCTGCGGGGAGTCCGTTGCCGCCATCGTGCGTGTTTTTACATGGAACTGGTGAGTCATGAATGATTTTGATGTTATGCTAACGGCGCTAGCGGTAGCGTTAGCATCGGCCATGCCGATGCTATGTTACGCTAACAGGGCTAACGTTAGCATTAGCTACTTAGAGTACCATGTGCTAAATCTGTTCATGCATTTAACAGGGGTTATATGCTTCAATGAATTTGTATTCCTGTTGTGATTTACTCCTGGTGTTAACTGTGTGCTGGCTGTATGCCAACC